>JAQGCC010001691.1:0-21997 GCA_034698905.1 Xestoiulus laeticollis | reverse complement strand
GGAAAAACATACAGTGCTGTCAATGTGGTTAGCATTAAGGGAGCATTAAGGGAGGCGTGCTCAATCCCTCTAATGTTGTACTGTAAGCGTTAATTCCTAGCAAAAATATTGTCACGTGTTTATAGTGGTCCAATTAAAAAAAGTCACAGTTTAGCTTTCCAAGACTTCAAAAAGTATGAGAAACACTGAATTAGACCCATGCGACGTTCAAAACCTGGGTAAATTTAGTCGTGCAAAATGTCCGCTCACCTAATTCATAAATCAATAAATAACATAAAATATACATAAATAACAAATAATAACATAAATCAATAAAAAGAAAATATCCAGTTTATTTTAAAAAAATCATTTTTACAGATTTTCCATTATATTCCCTCAATAATGTCAAACATTAAAATTTAGGAAATCTGGAAAAATTGTGAACCTAGGAATGTCATGATGCTAGCTTCATAAAAAAAACTCATCAACATTAAATTTTACCCAAATGAGTTATTTTGTCATGGCACATAAACATCTTTTGGAAAATCTTGACAAGATTCTCAAAAGATTCTTTGTGGAAACCAGTCGATCACATTTTTGACTAGGAAATTAATGGTCTCAAACCAGTCACAATTTGAAATAATTATCTCAATGTCTTGTATGATTACACATTCGTTGTTTTAAACTCCCGCCGTGTTGGAAAACATTTCCTCCAGATAGCTTTTATCTGAAATAGAAATAAAAACTAACTTTAGCTTCAGTACATTGAAGGCATATAGACAATATCATATTCAATCGACCAACCCTTGAATGAAAAAATGACGTGACAGCAAACAATATCAAAAATCCCAAAGCTGCATAGGTTAGCAAACGAATGAAATCCCTGTACTGCCTCCAATCGTTCAGATCCCGTACGTACAGAAAGCGATTGCGATAAAATGGCGGAAGCTCGAATTGCGAAGGCACAGGAAACATGGATTCGTAAAAGTCGATCAGAACAGCTTTTATGGTAGCAGCTTCCACGTTTTCATGGTCAATGTTGTCATTTAAACAGATAAATTTTCTGGAATGATACAAAAGAAGATTCAGTGCAACGGAAAATGATCGACATTAATCATTGCTCTGTATCGAGACCAAAGTCTTTAAATCTGCTATTTGATGGAAAATCAATTTATTATAGGAAAGAATCCTTACTTTGGTTTGGCTCGGATATCATCTAGGTGCTTAACCACTTGAGAAACGTTTGTCTGAATCATTTTGAAAGCTACCTCCTCCTCGCCGACTATTTCGTAAGTGTATTTGTTGTTCTCCTTAAGTTGCCTTTTCAGCAAGTCAAGTAGCGTGCCACAATTTTTAACGAGCTCTTTTGAGACAACAGGCTGTAAAAATTCAGTAAATAATTTACCCAATTATTGAATGAATACGCATATTAATTTTATCTCTCAAAAATCAACGGTTAACATATTTTTAAATGATGGTAAAATAATAGAGCCAATCATTTTTTCTCTAAAACATTTATTGAGAACAGAGTTCAACTTTTTACTGATATTAAAAGTTGAAAAAGGCATGCCAAAGTTAAAAAAAGAAAGCAGAATACCTTACCATGTTTGAATCCAAGTAATGCTCAAGTGGAGGCGCTGTCAAACTGCTACTGTAATCAGGAGGTAGGTTTCTTGAACAATTTATTATAATTTCTTCAAATTGCTTCACTTTTGCATATATTACAGGAACGCCATAAAGTCTTGTCAACAAAGTTCGCATTTCTCGATCTGCCCAGGTTCTGGAAAAAATAAGACTTTTATTTGAAGATCTAGTAACTTTCTTGTCATAATGTCTCTTATGCCATGTCATAGAAGACACAGTGATCAAATAATAGATTGTATCATCATCTTTACAATAGTTGAAAAAATGGTTTTATTCTCGCTTACCCAGAATGGTCTGTATCATATGCATCAAAGATGGCATTTACGTCAAACTGCTTCCGTTCGCTCATCAAAAAATAAAAATATGCAAATGCTAGTTGAACATCATCCGCACTACGCAGTTTGTGCGAAGACGTGGCACGAAAAGCATCAGTAAATCTAGCTTGTAGCGCAACCATAACATCAATGTCAAGCATGTAGGCAATGTGGGCAGGGACCTTTCTGGCTTCAAAACCAAATTCGCCATTGAGAAGGCGGTTAACATGGCGTAAGGAATCTCCAAAGGTATCTAAAAGATGCCGGCTAGGAAAATTTGAGATATCCGACTTGGAAAAAAACAAAAATTAAGAATATGAGGAAACCGTAGGACATATTTTTAAAATGATAAGAATTACAAAAGATAATTTACTAATGGATTTGGAGATATTTTATCCAGTAGATGATGTAGTCGCCTCTTGAAGTGCCTGTTGATGGTCTGGGACATATTTTTCTGAATTTCAGCTTGTTGAGTAAAATTCGAGCTAGAATTCGATTCAGTTGAATCCGATGGAAATGACTGGTTGCTAGTCATAACACGTTCAGAAGGCCATTGGACACTACTGAATTCCTGCATTAAAACAAGTTGCGGTGTCGACTTTTTTTGTAGGGATAGATCAGCAAAATATTCCTGCAATATTTGGGCTTTTTCATTACGTGAACCATTTTCCGTAAGCTCACCTTTGATTAAAAAAATCAAATTAGACAAATAGAGAGGAGAAATGTCTCATTTATAATATGCTATGATATTCTCGCTCCTTACCATTTTCTAATCTATTTCGGACATCAGCTAACTGCTTCTGTATGTCAATAGGCAATTCCATTGCAGTTTCATTTGCATATGCATAAACAGAAGCAGCTAAACCATCTTTTTCATCATTGATTTTGAGGCGAGGGTGGAGTTGCTCTGGCAAAAAAGTTTCAAACGTCGTTTGGACAGTTGTCGTTGCTAATGTAACGGACGGTTTTTTTTCAAGTAACATTGGCCTCAAATAGTCTTTGGGCTGTGATGTCATTAAGTCAGGATATGTATTTAGCGTGATGTTAAATTTGAACTGAAAAAAAATGAAAGACGAATCACTCATTTCAACATTTACGTATAAACTAAGCTTAATAAGCTAGCATAAAAATAACAGGACAGCTGCAATTTTGTCTATATGCATCCTGTTAAATTTTAAAACTAATTTTAAGCAGATTTGTTTCTCTCAAAACTATATGAATATAATGCAAATGCAGCCTATCTGGGGTTAATTTTTCTATATGTTTCAAATTGCTGTAGTTCGAAACGAAAACCTACCTGAAAATCATGGTTATCTCTTTCTCCTCGCAACATAATTTCTAAGGAAGAATGGTGATCTTCATAAAGTAAAAGCGTGAGTACTTTGAATTTTTTATTAATGGCGATTGCACGTACAGCTAGAGCATCATGCTCGACTTCATATGTACCACTTCTGATGCTCCCATCTCTACCCAAAAAAGTCGATAAATTAAAATATGCCTGGCAAACACCTGCAAAATTAACAATGTTTAAGTGTGTTATTTCAAATAAAGATAACATGACAATTATATTACATATTGATAAATCAATTTTTAAATACTGATATACCAGTTTATTTCATGCTATCCTAAAATTAGCAGTTTGGTTAGCATTGCGAAACACATAAAAAATACACAAAATTCAACAAAGTAGACAAACTCACCTATTGGGAGATGGTACGTGTCTGTACTCTCTTCTAGATCAAATGAAAACATTTGGACATATCCAGAAGTGCCACAATCACCACCATCGAAAGCACATTCTTTAATATTGCATGACTGAAATCAAGTTTAAGAAATGACTCTCAATAAACATTAAAATCTTAAAGAGCCACCAATATTCAATCAACTTCACTCACCACATCACAATATTTATCTGCTATCCACATAGTGGCACAGTTGGGTTGACAATATACTAATAAAAGACAAATAACAGAAGGGTTAGTATTTAAATTCTCATCTAATTATTTTGAGCCAATAACACATTTTCTTACATCTTTCAAGCTCGTCTTGCCATGAATCAAAGTCCTGTTCTTGCGCAGGTGCAATGGTGCCACCTAAGCAGTCTCCACCATCCCACTGACATTCAGTGTTGTTACATCCTTTATCGCAATAGCCATCGCTGACCCAGCTGGTAGGGCAACCGTCGTGACAATCTGGCACAGACCATGCCAGGTAAATTTTCTGCCCTCGTGCATGACTGTAAAAATCCTCGGGCCACACCTCTTTGCCAAACATGACGTCGTCGTTCAAGTACAGAAACTTTTTGGACAGGCCAGGAATACGGTGAAGATGAGTCTCGATTGCATTGCTGCTGAAAGTGGGAAGATGCGTTTGGTCATGGAAGATCTCCTGCGATACAGAAAAATATTGATTTCAATTGCTGTCGAAAAATCTAACTTTTTATTCAAACCTTATTACGAGGGTTGCATACCAAAAAAAGCCTTTTCAAAAAAGTATATTCCATTTCATGGAAATATACATATACATAAACAAAAAATAGAATATTTATGCTAGGTCCTCATACATTTCATTTGTTCCTATCAGTTTCCAAAATTAAATTTAAAAATAATTTAGAAAAAAAAGGCTTATTCATGTATGCAACCCTCTTAAGGAATTACCTGATGAGACACTAGGGTGATTCGAGGGTTGTCCAGATTAAGCCAGTACGGAATCTGGCCGCTAGTTACAAGGTAGATGTGACGAATCCACGGCGCGTGTTTCTCAAGAGATCTAAGTGAATAGCGTAATTCCTATTAGGTGATATAAAATTGAAAAATGTGAATTTTATAATTTAAATTCCGTCATTTTTTATGAGTTGTGCATGTTCAGTATTATTTTCAAAGAAATGAATCTTAAAAATAGGAGAAGGTGTCCACCTCGTTATCTTCGAATCTGCTACGTCCCAAATCGTCGTTCAGTCGATCGCGTGGGTAATCGATCACCAGGTTTGCCGCACTGAAAGTGGGATTTCGATATCCGAAAGTAAAGTTTCCCTCCAGCTGCAAAATGGATTCTAAAGCCATCATGTGTGTGGCAATTATGACAGCAATTCCAATATCTCGATGGAGATAAATCTGCAATTTAATACGTACTATTTTTGAATATGAAACAACAGCTATCCACCGAGCCCAACCATATTTAAGACAAAAATGCTAATGTGGGAAAAAAATCAAAATTTAACTTGCTTTGGAAATAAGTGGTTGTATTTTCCTTGGCATTTTCTCTCTGATCTGGTCTTCGGTAAGGCTTAGCGGTATACCAGCTAATATTATCGTGTCCTCTAGCAAAACAGTATCTTTGGCCATCCAATCCGTAGTGAGGTAGCCAGGTTTGATGGTATGATTGACACCATGAACAATAACATAGCCCTTCTCAACACATTTTTCAGCTAAGCAAATAAATTGACGTCGTTAATTACTGCAATTCGTTGGGAAATTCGAATAAATCAACCTTAATCTTTACCTGAGCCAATGCTATCCAGTACAACTACTGAAACATTTCTCTGTGGATTCCCAAGAGAATGTTTTGTTATAATTTTACTAGTAGAGCGAAAACTAGAATGCAATTTCACGAGTTCAGCTGGTGATAATGATGCTGGCAAAGGTGGATGAATGATTATCAAGTGGGAATCGAGGCATGGTTTGAAAGGACATGGCCGACTTAATGAAAGAAAAAAAAAGTTTACCAGAGAACGCATCAACAAACAAAAAATTGTCCTTTACAAGCGGCTCACCTTTTTTGATTGGCTATGTAGTTTTCGGTTGATTCCACCTGGCTCCGGAATGCAGCTAAATCTTCGATTAATTTCGGATCTGAGCCATTCACCCAGGTATATACAACATCAATAGGTATATACTGACAAAGCCTATTAGGATATTAACATTATTTTAAATCTAACATTTGATTCTGATTACTCACCATCTGGTAAACTATGACTTTATCAAAATAAATTTGATAGGAATTAACAACATGGAATGAAAGAAAAAGAACCTACTGAGGACGCAATGATTTCTCCCTGATGTTATCGCTATAAGACGAAAACACCCCAGAATATTTTTCTTTGCTCCATTCGAAAACAGTCTGCAAAATGCAAATATATTTTAACTACTAATGTCACATAAAATAATGACATTGACAAACAGGAAATCATTCATATTTTGGCAA
The DNA here is from genome assembly GCA_034698905.1 of Xestoiulus laeticollis. NCBI lineage: Eukaryota > Metazoa > Arthropoda > Diplopoda > Julida > Julidae > Xestoiulus > Xestoiulus laeticollis. The sequence goes on along the minus strand of JAQGCC010001691.1, from coordinate 15,857 downwards.
ACAAAATATTATTAAGCTGTTTATCGGCACTCGACAGGAGTTAAGGTTCCCGATGATGCCCGATTGGTAAGTGCACTTACCAACCGGCCAGGATTCTTTAGCAACCCTTGAACCCAGACACTTATGATTAAGTCCCTAGACTATGTTAAGAAGATGCATGGTGTTTGAATAAATTGATCTCGTTTCAAAAGATGCTGATATGGAATTTTCTGCCAGCTGCCGCAATATAAACCATCCAGGCTGGGAAAGGAAGAATAGATTTTTTGGAGGATTATGATCCAGGCATTTACCACATGCAGTTAAGATATAGGTGACCCCATCATATATCGAACCATAGCGTGGCCAATATACTGTACCATCAATTTTGATTTAGACATTTATGGCATTTTCTTTGGACCTGTTATTATCATGCTCTGATGTGTACTCCAGAGCCTATATATTTATGCACAGATATAATTTATGCCACAGGCTATATTAAAAAATTATGTCAGAGAGTGAACATCACAACGGTAAACACGTATATACTAACCTCACCAAACTGGAATGCTGAGAAAGCAATTACCAACAGTCCAGTATAGCAAATTGGTGCAGCATACTTCTGACTGCAGAAGTCATAAGTTCGTTTCTGAACCAGTTTGTACATAATACGTCTTCAATAGTATACCTTGCTAGTTCAGCGCAACCCAGAATATTGCGAGCACCGCATTTTATAAAGATAAACGACTTACAAAACCCATGCAAAGTATAATAACAAATTCATTCCAAAATCAAATCACGAAAAGCGTGTTGTAAAACGCCGACAGCCGACAAAGCAAAATAAACGCCGTTGTTGAGAAGGAGCAACCATAAACGGTTTCAGAATATCAAACGGTTCAGCCAAGAAAGTAATTTTAAAAATTGCCCTAATTGGTAAATTTAGGAATAACACATACCGTTTATAGAATTGAGAAACGACGTGAATGGATTGGTCTCACTTTTTAATTCAACATCCGATTAAAGCATATTCATAGTTGTTTATGGTTGTTCCTTCTCATCAAAGCTGTCATCTGTCGGCTATCGGCTTACTATATGTTGGTTGTCTGCTTCGGTGCTTCCCAGTTCCCACGTGTTTCTAAATCCAGATGCTAAACGGTGGGCTTTTGAAGTGATTTTTGTATTAATATTCACATTTTAATCTGTTAAATGATGGCAGGGGACGACAATAATTCGACTACCTTAGGGTAAGTTAGAAATTTACCGCTTAGAACTTGATAACTTTTATATAATCAATTTATCATCCATTTCCATCTATGGCCTACATGAAATTTCAGTATACCATCAGGCTTTACCACAATTGAGTATACAGAAGGCAGCGACTATACACGTGAATTATTAGACGATTTAAATGAAATTGATACAGAAGTTTGGCTCATAAAGGCACCCTTAGGAGTAGGCCAAATATGTCCATTTCAATTTATTTGCAAAGTAAATTGGTGTTATTATCGCGTATTTCATTAATTTATGAATTCTTTATAGGCTGATTTAAAAGCTCTCAATGGACAAAAACTGAAATCGGACAGAACGAGCCTATGTAAATGTGAGGTAAATACGAGCCGAACTAGAGATTATAATTACAATCAAAGGTTACATACATGTATATATAATAACAGAATATTTAACAGAATGGTACAGGTCTTAAGTACGAAATGGTTCATCATAGTAGTGTCCCTAAGGAGGTAAATTGCAGTTTTCGTTATACGCGTCTGTCACTTTAAAGCTAGATAAGTTACTGATGATTTTTTAATTGTTAAACCATTTTAGTTGGAAAGTTCCATTTTGATGATTCCAGACTTTGAAAGTGGCGAGCTTAAACCTTGTGAGTAATGTAAAAACAAGGGTTTACTCCTATCTATGCATTTTTTAACGTCTCATATTACAAAATTTGCAGGTCATAATAGGATTTCGGGTTTTTTGTCAATTTCTGAGGCTGTCATGGTGCCTGAAACTCACTATCCAAGTGTGGTAGAAAGTAAAGTGCCATATCCATCGAAGCTTGGGAAGCAATTCGTGCCATTTGGAGCCGGTATGTAATTACTAGGTTGACTATGCCGTTTTTTTTTGCACCATCCGTATGACCCGTTTCTTTCTCTGATAAATTCAGACAGTCCCAAAGATATGCCATCCCATAAACTCAAGAAAAGTAAAAAGTCGGACGATGAAAGTCCGCGAAAGAAAAAATCAAAGAAGATCAAACACAAGGAAAGTTTATCTGAAGATTTAGAGGCAGTGGAACAGATCACTACCGTTAGCAAGGGGAAAAAAAGATGTCATGAAGAAAGTTTAGTTATAGATTCTGATATCTCATCATCGCCAACAAAAGCCAAAAAACATAAGAAGCACAAAAAATAAAAATACTTGAACTAAAAATGTATTAAGATTTTTTATTTATACTGGCATGGGAACCTTAATGCATTATTTGCTAATTTGTTATAGTGCGACGATGATTGGTTATTAAAAAATTAGTAAATAAAACAATGATCTTATATTTGTTTTTAAATTAACTCAAAAGGTCTTTAATGTAATTCATAAATCAACATATGCATTCCAACATTTTGAAAAGGAGTATTTTTAGGTTCAGTTTAATTTCCACTCTGACTCATCATAAATCATATTCAATAAATATCATTTAAAAGTAATGTGACATAACTTAAAAAATTAAGCAGGTGTGGAATGATAAAGATCTTGTCCTTTTTCATGCAACCAAACATTGGCCACTATAAAGACAAGAATCGCAATTTTTCAGGAAACCGTCCCAACTTGGGCTATTTTGGTTAATAATAAAGTTAAAAACTTGCCCCATTTGCTTCCAATTACAACAGGACATGCTGCATGCAATGTACGGTAGTCGCCACTTCCGTCTTTATGCAAGTTGTACCACACTAAAGCTGATCCCTGAAAAATATTAATTCAATTATTGCCCGTGGAATTAAAATCATCAACAATGTTCAATTAGTGTCTGCAATTTAACAAACCTTAACTGGAAAAACAGAAATCCCAATTTCCGGAAATACGGTAACACCGCCATACCGTACATCGTTAATCTGAAACCAAAAATAGTTTACTTGGGCTTATTTATTGGAGGGAAAAATGCTTGTATAAAAATGACTAAAAACAATTATGAAATGTTTTACATAAAATAATACTGTAGCTGTTCGATCTCCAGTTGGCAAGCGCAAGTTTTTCTGAAAATTACATAGAAAAGAAATAATAGATTGGCCACGTTTATAAAATAATCGCAAATTTGTTAATGCAATAATAAAAATGCCTACCCTATTACTGTCGAAGAAGTCTACGTGGATTTCATAATGACCCCCAATGCCATAATTTAGGACCTGAATATACAAGAATTATGATGCATTGTGTTTTTTTGTCATTATCAGAACTAATCTTAATGTTTAGCCACCTGTAGATCTTCTGCACTTTCTGTGCTTAATCCGGTTATTATTTCTACTCTTTGATTTATTTGTCGAACTATTTTATGGTTGTATTTTGATAGCCAGGCCATTTTTCCAATTCGCGCAGAATTAGTTTGGATTTGCAAATCATCTGATCGATGAATTTGTGTGGTCTCAAGCTGTAAAAAAAAAATGGATTTCAAAATTTCCAAATATGTGAAATATTATTTTTCGTATCATGGGGGAAAATTTAGTTACCTTGGAGGATGCCTCTTTTTTCAAAATTCTTATTTCTTTGTTGGATATAATTTTGTGATAAAGTAAGATCTCTGGGTCGTTGTGAAACTTTTCAACTAGAAGTGGGGCATAAGAAAGCTGGTAACGTTTGTAGAAGCACATTTGGAGAGTTTTCTGGTGCTAAATTGATAAATAAATTACCAGTTATTTAATATAAAAACTACTTACAGTAATCAGTTTCATGCATGTAAATATTAAATATTTACTGAAGAAGGAATAAATCCTTGACATAATTTGCGTGCATTATTTTGTAGCTGTTTCTTGAATTCTGCTGCAGGGGTATCTTCTGTGAATCGAGTGGAAATTTACAAGAAAATACTTTGAATAATGCAAGATATATAAAACAATTCAGTAGAAATATGGGTTCTAAAACTATAATTATAGTGATATTTTATTTTATCAGGTATACCCTATATTTAAAAAAAATACTATACCTGTTAAAATTTGAAGCGCTGCTTCACTAAATTCTGGATAAAGTCCCAAAATGCTTTGCAAAACATGAGCCGAACGTTTGCCTTTTATCAACTCTTTCTACGAATGAAATTAGTTTAGAAGAAATATCAGATTTTACAAATTTCTGTGAATACATCAGATATATTAATTAAATAAATATATCTTACAATTAATGTCAAAGAATTTTGCAATTCTTTAATGTCCACTAATCTTGGGGTAGTCGACATGATTTGTTCCTTTCTAGATGTTCTCAGATGTAAACAACGGGCTAGCCAACTGGATGCACTGTCTAATTGCAAATTGAAAAACGCCTGTTTGGCTATCAGCAGGCAGTCAGCAACTGTTAAAAAAATAAACATATATTATCAATCGTCTTAATTGTTTAGAAAAAGCCAGCATTTATTTATAATTACCTGTTAAATTGACATTGGTGTGGAAGTGCATAATTTTTCCATCTAAAATGTCTTGTATGTTCAAGTCATACGTGTCTTGCAATCGAACAATGGATAATGCAGCTCCTTTAAGATCTTGTTCACTAAATACTGAGTTAAATATATAAATGAATAGAATATCAATTGCCACATCTTAAACGAATAAATTTATTAAATAACAAACATAAATACCGGAATGATTTAGCTGAAGATAGCATTTAATAAATTGGAATGCTAATATTGGATGCTCAGCCAAATCTTTTGCAGTGTTTTTATACTTGGAAAACAAATTAGAATGACAGAAGTTATTTCTGAAAAAAAAGATGTTGGATAAAAATCTAGTATCATTTTTGAGAAAATTACCTTATTGCAATTAATCAATTTAAATGTAAATTTATATAAGCTTTAAAATCACAAAATGTTTAATTGATTAACCTGTCCAAAGAATTATGAGTTTTCCACTGAAGCTGTTGTTGTTGGAAAATCCTTTCCCTTCGGATTATCGTTTCCAGTTCAAACGTACTTGTGAAAATCTCCGCTTTTGTCAATACTATTATTTGTGAAAATAACGTCGCAATTCCGAGAATAACTTTGAAAAACATTTTACATGCAATTTATAATTAATCAGATTAAAGACTATTTTAGATAAATATTTATCTTAAATAAACAAGTTATAAATGCTCAGTCCCAACTTTTAACGATCTTACAATAGTGATGATCAACATCTGAATAGCAATAATATTTTTTTGAAAATCATTTGAAGGTTCAATGACTCATTTTAACATTGAAACAATAATTAAATGTAAAGGTGAATAACATGATTCAGGTTTACTTTCTAACCCCAGCAGACCTTTCACACTAAAGTGTGACAACTGACAGAAGCAGGTTACAAATTTAACTGGTTAACATAAACGTGTACTTCCTGTATTTATATTTAATGCTATTTCAAGGCTAACAAAAATAAAGAAAGCTTTTATTTTTAGCTAAACCATTTCTATTGTGTCAAATTTATTTTGAAAAGAATAAAAATACAAACTTTTGTATTTTGACTAAGTCAATAAGATATAAAGCTTAAAATTAATTGTGGCTGAAAAAGGTGCTAAATTTGAGTGGAACGTTTTTTATATCAAAAGATTATATTTCTTTTTTGAAAAAATAAAATATTGCATAAAATATATTCTCTAAATTTATTATAATGTCACCTTCTACAGAAGGTGACTTTTTGACTGGTTTAATAAAACTGCTTTAGCAGCAGTTACTTACACAAACAATTTGATGATAGATGAAAAAAATATTTAATTGTTTAGAAACAGAAGATATTTCCATTTGAAATGCTATTAATTTAACAGATATCCTTGGCTAATGGTGGAACCTGTAAAAGAGCAGAGGCCGCTCTCCACATCACTGGTAGTGTTGCATTATCACAATGATGCCTTGATATTAAAAACAAGATAAAAACCATGAAATTTGAGAATAAAAACACGGGTTAATCAGTTGAACTCAAAAACCTATTTGTTAAAAACGAATTACCTTCCAGAAAGAGATTCCTTAGATGGTGTAAGCGTTGTGGCAGCAACACTATAAAAGAAATATAATTAAGCGTGGTGAAACTTTTACATTATTTCAAAATTAAATATTCTTTTAAAATGTCATATTCAGTGGTATTTTCTAACTTTTATAAAATGTGTTTACTGCAATACATTTTAGAATAAGATCTGAATTCATAGAAAAATATGCCAAAAATCGATAGCTAGAATTATTATAATTTTTAGATTTAATTTGATGATTTGAAGTGCAAAAAAGGAATAAAAAATTCTAGTTAACTAGCATGAGCCAACATTTACGTATTAATATATTACATTTGGTACATACTTAGGTTCATTTAGCAATGCCACAAATTCTTCTAAACGTGAGATGACAGCTTTCCATTCGTAGGTCTCTGAACATTTTGCAAACTGATTGACTTTACTTAAACACAGTAACACCCTCGGGACGAGGTCCTGACATCGACTGGCAAGCTAAAATAGCATTACTGAATAAACCAAACAAATCCAACATAAAGTACTTATCATCAAATAAGACATGAAGTTAAAACCTACCTTAACCATTGATGCAACAGTGATAGAAGCTGTTCTAGGTAAAAGTAAACTCAGATGTTCATATGCAACACACTCTAGTATGTCATAATAATTTCGAATTAATTCCATAGTAGCATCAGAACAGTTGGCAAAAGATGTGTATTGCCCAATAACCCAGACCTAATTGAAAACGGTACATTTTTTTTTAAATAAAGCAAGCATAGTGGACAATTAACTCTAGTCTAAGGACGAAATACCTACCAAATTTGTGCAAAGTTCATTACAAGGATCTTTGGTATTACAAATGAAATTGCCAATTTCCAGGCATGCTTTGGCCACGAGGCATGGGTGGCGTAGAAGAAGATTCAATACTTCCTTTGCAAATATTTTTTGCACGTTCTCTGCAAGTTCTGGCACATCAAAAAGGTAGTTGGCTCTTTCTAACATTACCGGCAACATACGAATTGCTAGTACTTCATCAGAATTGTCAGATATGACATCAAAGTAAATTCTGCAGCGAAAAAATCACTTCTTAGATTCATTGAACATTTATTTTTAAAATAGGGTCAACGTATGTGTAATTCAACATACTTTAATAATGGTACCACTATGTTAGCTGAAGCTATGACTCGGAAGTGACTTTGCAAGTCTATCAGCAAACTGTGCAAAAGATCTAGCCTGAAACAACAAAAGAAATCATTGAAATATTTAAATAAGTATCATACAATTAGCAACAACGAACACCATACATTTAAAAAAAAAACGATTATATTGATCCAACCTTTCTAAAGTTTCTCCACTCCCACTTTTCTTCCGTAATATGAAATTTAACAAGGCTTTGGATGTACTGGTATTTAAATTCTGAAGTAATTTGGGAGAAATCTTCGTTTCATCCATTGTACAAATCATAGCTGCAGTTAGGCAAGGAAGATCGAGTAGGCAATGCAAAACCTAAAATGTAAATATTTTTTAACGAGCGAGTTATACTGCGATGAATTTGGTAAAGGTTCCAATATATTACCTCAATTGCAGTTGATGGACTCATGAAAGCCGGTACAAATTCCATGAATTCTGTGCCAAATGTCATTGGAAACCAGGCTACTAACTAAAAATAAATTAAAAAACAATCTTGTTTTAAAAAAAATTACTTCTTTAGCATATGATAACACTAATAAAAAAATATTATGAAACTCCGTCAATAAAAACATTAATATTTATGAAAAAATGAAAACAAGGTTGATTTTATAAAACTTGCCTTAAATATGTTTGGGTACCATTGCTGTAGGGGTCGTGATGCCATCAAATGAAACTTTTCAAGATTTGTGGTAAGAAAGTAAACTGCCTCGCAAGATGAGCAGAGATTTTTGCACGCATTAATAATTCGAGTGTCAAACAATACCTCTAACTCGTGCGTGGGGTCATACGCAATATGTTGACCTAAAATGTAAAACTTAAACATAAAACACTGTTCATAGAAAAATTTAAGAAAAAAAAAAAATAAAGAAACTCTCCATAATCTATTAAAAACTGCAAAGCTGGAAGTGCAAGTTCCAGTGAATTTGCTTGGTCATGAATACGTCGCAGAGTTGGTAAAATACGAATAATGGGTGAAGGATCAACTTTACAAACATCGTGCAGCAGACGAAGTGCCTCAATGAGAGCCTATAGAATCAATATTAAATAATAATTAAAAATGAAAATCTATATCGCAGCTGCTTTCAAACTATTTCCATACCGCTTGCTGGAAATTCACATCCAAAGGTGAAAGAGGTTTTTTTTCAGCCTGTTCAATAATGCTTTGACAGTAATCTACTGTCTTGGTTTGTAGCACATGCTGGAATGCAGAGAATTCTACCCTCTTGATAAATAAAGAATCCCATACTTGATGAAGAATTGAAAAGGTCTGAATATTAAGTTGGTGAGTTTGGGAAGGCCCATCAACTAAATAAAGTAAATCACATAAATTAAGCACAACAATCACTATAAAAAATTGCAAAACCTAAATAAACATGTACCATGGCACAATTAACATTATATATTCAGGTTTCAAAAATTTTAATAAAAAAATTGAATCTTGATATTATGAAAAATGAAATATGTCTTGAATATAATAATACGTTTTCGAAAATATTACCTAGATTAAGAACTGTTGTAAACTGCAATGCTGGAATACCGTCAACTTCAGTAATTCCTTTGACATGTTCAGCTTTTCGAATTGGCTTTGTAGATGGTAGTAATTCTGAAGACAGGCACATTGTTAGATGTTTTACCAAGCCTTCGATTTCATCTGTAAGAAAGCAACTGAGATAAGTTTAGTACTATTGAATTTTATTTACTATCGACCAGTAAGAATTCACGCACCGTCAGCAGGGCAGAGATTACCCTGAGCCAAGATCCGCAAACCTTGCAATTTATTTTCTATTTTCTCTTCTTTAGATATGACCTGGCTAGAATGGGTTAATTAATAAAATTTTTAGATAAAGAATATTTGTCATGGAACACAGAATGAAAATTTTGCTTTGATTTCAAATATAGTTGCATTTTAGAGCTTGCCATATTATATTTTTCTGAAATTCCTGATATTCTTTTGCATCATGGTCTTTGACCTAATAATCAAATAAATAAATTACTTGTACTTGTATATAATAAAATGTAAATTTTTAAGACACATACAGTACCTTACTTCTGCTGCACAACAGTAATTCTAGTATTTTTAGACTTGGCGATGCAATTGGTATTTGTTGGAGGTCTTGAAAACTCAATGAATCATTTGGAAAGCTTTCTAATAAAATATGAATACAAAGGCTTTGAACTGCCGATGGCTGCGAGCAATCACACAATGTAGAAACCAGAGCTATAACAACTTCTTCTGGGAGTCTGAAAACATATCTCTCTGTAACAACAACGCTAGGGGAAAGCATAAGCAATATAAAAAACACCTATATTTACAAACGACTGTGACTGCAATGCAATATTCTGTGCAATTTTCTTAAAGATTTCAAATTGCCAGACGTTTTCATAAACTCATCGTAAAATTCTTGAAGACGGTCAGGTGGATAATGCCTGAAAATATAAAACAAAATCTCAGAATGCCGTAGGCCCGGGCCTATCTAAATCAAGTATTGATGGTAAATTTGATGGTAAATTATTATATCAAGCACAATATATTGTGCTTGATATATAATATGCTGTTGGACATTCTGTCAAATAGGTACTGATCAAGCAATCATATTATTGCATTAATTATGACTATGAATATCATAATCATAAATAGATCAGCATTTATTTACAGCTAATCGAAGTATATGTATATGAAATGATTATTATAGTAATATACACTCAAAAATCGTCTCATAAGTACTATAATCAATGCACCACTTACAATAAATGACATAGACGTGTTACACAATCTGAATGCGAATATTTTTTTCACACGAATTATTAATATTTTATTTTTGCAACTTTTGAAAACTTCGATCCATCATTCAATGGTGCTAATTTTGATTATATCATCAACCACATACCTTAGATTATTGAAAAGTGATGGCAACCCAGATTGGATCCAGGATGGCAAGCTATTATATGCTGCCATTAAAAGTACTTCTTCAGAAATAAAGTCCTAAATAAAAACAAATTTACAAAACATTTTCATGACACTGTTTTGGACTTGAACCTCTCACGTGTGACCTGTAGTTTTGGGGCGCTTGAAAAGGAAAGGATTTTTGTAGATGCGCCGTTATATTTCATGAAATCGTTGAATGAGCTTCTCCTAACTAAATAGCAAACACAGAACTTCCTAACCAATGATCCTAGTCAAAAATCAGGAACCGGGAAATTTAAAATTTAAAATTGCAGTTAATGTATCATATTACATGTGCATACAAACATCGTGTTTCGGATACTGCTTCGTGCTGTATTTAAACTAAAAAAATGTGGAAACTTTTTCATATAATGCTGTAGATAAATATATTATTTCAAAATTAGTGGTACGATGGACAAGTATATTCTTTATTTATTTTATTGTTATTTGACCCATTGGTTTCTATTGTTGACAATATATTGTCAAAAAACAGTAGATTTTTTATTCAATTTTAATTATTTTAATTTATTGTCCAATGATCCTGTCAATTTATTATTTAACCATTACAATACAAATAGACCTATGGTCGAAAGAAACCAATATTACCAATAGAACTTCTCTGTTGTTCTCTATGTAATTTTAGACCAGGAAATTTAACACAAAATATCACAATTATTCTTATCTTAATAAAAGCTTAACTTTAAAATAAGCAACATTTCGTTCTCAAACACATTCATTTTAATTGCCATAATGGAGTTATATATTTTTATTTATAGTATAACACTATAAATTAAAAGTTTGACATTAGAACAGTGTCTCTCAAAGTGTACATCTACTACAAAAGCTGTTCAAAACTTATTAAAACCATCAGTAAAATGCTATCGTAACATGCATATGTACATGTATACGCAATTAATGTTCTTTAATATTAAATTTAAGTGATGTAAAGCATATTTTAAAATTGTTCTGTCTTAATTTATAGCGGTAATATGGTAAATATCGATAGAAAACACTCACATAAATACAAATTCTTAGGACTTGGTATTTTTACTAGTGTTAGAGGCCCTCGATAAATCCATTCACCTTTTATTATGCATTCATATTGTGTCGCATAATTTACAATGATACCGTGCTAGTTTCATAGATTTTTTTATAGCCATAACACATCGACCCTTATTCGCCACACATATTGTATGACCTTACATGATACGCTTACATTGTGAACTTTTGAAAAAACACCGTTTTGATTCAAGCATGGAGAATTACTTTGAATAATAAATGTATACCTAATATTAATGCAACAATAATAATCAATATTTATACCTATGGTACTATTCGTTGCATAGGCGTACCATAAAAATGCCAACTGCATTATGGCAATATGTTATACTAAAAATGGGAACTACGATACCATAATATGGCGACAAGAATATGAGAAAAAGTATTTCGCACCCCAAATAATTTGAAAAAAATACACGTTTAAAATTTGTACATGTTTAATGCTTCAAAACATTGTTTTCGGTGGGATCAAAAATGAACCATTCCTTAATGAATAAATTACGCTAATTATAAATTATATAATAAAAATTTTAAAACACCAACATCAAAATCATACATGTAAAATGTACAATATCACTATCATCATGTTTTAAAACTTTGTTCAGTGCGACCAAAAATTACATATGAATGAATTACACAAAATTAAAAACACGTTTATATTTTGTACAGGTATAATGCTTCAAAACATTGTTTTCGGAGGGATCAAAAATGAACCATTCCTTAATGAATAAATTACGCTAATTATAAATTATCCAACAACAATTTAAAACCACCAACATGTATAATGAACAATATAATCACCATATCAACATGTTTTTAAAGAGTGTTCAGGGCGATCAAAAATTACAAATGAATGAATTACACAAAATTAAAAACAAAATTTTAGTATATAACGAGGTTAGCAAGCTACAAAGGTCAAAGTTGTCATCACCCCACCCTCCCAATGGCGTCATTTTGACGTCTGATTTCCTGGACCCCCCTCCCTTGCGTTTTGCTAAAAATTTCCAAACCACACTAATGCTAAATGTAAAAATAGTATACACGTGACATATCGCAACGAACGTCATAAGTGACGTCTTCACCCCAATAATCTTCTTGAAGCAAAGCTGAAGCGTTTGGCTTTCAGTTGCTTGTCGCCAGTTGCTGAAGAAGCTGAGCATTAGTAAAACCCCATCAAAAAGATTTAAACCTCGTGTCCAGCAGCAGCCACCAAGATGCCTATCGACGCCATATCGTTTATGAAAGATTTCGTAGCTGGAGGAATAGCTGCTGCAATCTCAAAAACCACCGTAGCTCCAATTGAAAGAGTCAAATTGCTATTACAAGTTCAACATGTATCCAAACAGATAGCAAAGGAAAATCAGTATAAAGGTAAGAACTCAACGATATCACTCATACTGATACTATTCTTCATAAAACTATATAATAAAAGAGCGATGAAGTTTTAGAATTTGAATATTGCTGAAAATGCGCAATGCAGGTTTCAATCAAGTGGGACACCCTGTACTTTTAAATATCAATGTTAATATGATACCTAAATTTCGTGTAGCATTGCATCGGCTAAGATTTTTCTTAACATCAAAATTATAAAATTTATCTTCAGAATACTCTAACACGTGTGTTTTCTAAAAAATAAAAAATGTTATGAGATGGTATTTTTTAAATTCTCGGCATTGCAGTGCTTTGTACAGGGTGTCTCGATTCGAAAAATCAAATCGGTCTTTACTCGGAAGGTTCACGCGCGAAATAATATTATATAATAATATAAATAATAAAAATTGGATCAACTGGTCAACGAATGGACACGTACCTTCCTATCAGTTGAATTTAATTTCATAGCGTTTCCCAATTGAATTTGACCCTTTAAATATTTTGCATTAAATGTTTTAGCGTCGCATAATGTAGATACATTTCTAAATTTATTTTTAACACCATTTTTGAAATACTGAGTTGGAAAATATTTAGAAAATACTCAAACATATGCGCCTGTGCTATATTGCGATAAGGATGGCAAACACTGCTAACACAGAAGCTATGCACATTTGCCAGAATACAGGGGCAAGCTATACCAAAATGCATGATACATGTACATTATACCATATACAATTGTATACTCGATTAAACCCACGGGGGTTTATTTAAAAGTAAGAAACATTGACCCGGGGTTTATTCGAGACCCGAGGGCTTATTATTTTTATTCCCTCAAAGTTGGTATAAATTAAAAATGACAAAAACTGCATAATCAAGCATCTACGAGATTCTACGGTATACCGGTATTTTATTTGCCTGATATTTCAATAATAAGGGGAATCCCCTATGAACTGCGCGAATCTCGGAAAATGTGAGGCGCGATCACTTAGGGAATTTCCCTAACACCCGGGGTTTATTCGAGACCCTGGGAACATTAGCAATTACGCTTGTGAACGACCTGGGGATTATTCGAGTATTAATGATATTTGCACTAAAATTAGTACCGATACCATTAAAATAATTATCTCTTGTGTCCAATCTGAACTTAGCTTCTGAATTGTACCATTTGCTAGCCTTATCATTCATCGCCTGCACAGTAATAAAAAAGGACAAAAATCTTTGGCAAAGGTCCCACATTGGCATCATCGATTTTTCTCAGTTCTAACTACCTACTTCCTATAACTGTATACTACGGTATCCCTCGAAAAATCAAACGAATTGTGTGGATATATGAAGGAGATTTCAGGATTAGCATTCTCAGAGGATAACAAACAGAAATGCCTAATTGAAATAACGAAATAAGTACCCTGTTTGTAATATTAAAGAAATACAAAATTACAATCTATTGTATAATAAGCATTGACAGAACGTGCAATGGAAATTCTACGTTCCCCTTCAAAAACTTTTTAACATTTTTCCCTTCATCCCAAAATCGTTTCCGTTGTCGTCATAGAGTTAGTTTAAAAATAACTGAAACAGAGCTGTGCCAACATCGCCATTTAAGAACACAACTCTAATGTTAGACATTCCATATGCACTTAAAGCAGAATTTCAGTTAATGAGGACAACGAAAAAAAAAATGAACTTTTGTTTAGTCCGTGACATCAATATGTGTCATTGGTTATGGTTGATGTAATATTTAACTGCCAACTTTATCTCAGTAAATTTAAAATATATACGGTTATGCAACTATAAAAACTACAAGATCTGAAGGTTTAGACAAGGTGAATGTTTTAGGAATCCTTAACTAGGACAAGAAGGAAGAGAGTGATGAGGGGATTTAAAGTTCATTGCTGTGATTTTTCAAGGCATTTAAAGGTTGGAAACATATCAATTGGACGAATTTCAAGAAAAGTGTACAGGGGATATTTCTAGTAAAGCAGTGTTACACAGTTTTGTTAAGGGCTTAATATGCAAGTAGAATTGCAAGAATCCAATTTAAAATACACGTTTAACTCTCTGATGACCACCTTGGTGTATATTGGACCATATGAGTTTATCATTTACAAAATGTAGATTTCAATAGTTTGGGTTTCTTTGAAATTTCCTGATAGTTGCCAGGTAGTTGCTCCCAATCAAAAACAAAATCGATTTCCTTAAAAAACAAGTTGTTGATTTGGATCCGAGCATTCAAACTAATCATGTGATCCGAACCATGATCTATTCTAGTTCTAAATTGCACCATTAAGTGTTTACTGCAAATCTATTTAACTCTCAAAAGGTTCTGTTGAATGGAAATGGGGTTCTGGGTTATTTTGGTCCAAAGCCAATAAGCATTGTTAATTCACTAAAAATCCCCAGGGTATGCTTACTAAAAATAGTGATTTATCATATTTCTGCTTTGAAATATGCTTAGGGCATAAGCAACAAAGAAAGACCTCAACAACCTTGTTTACAACTAAAATTTAACAAACACACCACATGAATTAACATGCTAATTATAATGACTCAGTTAGTTTATATGATAAAGACATGTCAAATGGTTCATATTTTAATGGATGATCCTGTTAAAATCGTGTATAATTATGTGGCACAAGATATTTCAAATCAGAAGTGCACAAAAACAACGAGAATAATGAGATTATGGACCATGGTAATGCCACTATATTGTGACTACATGTATAGAATGTGACCTTAATATCAAAGGGATTTCATTCTATAGGACTCCATGGGTCCATTATGAGAATCCACTCTATCTAATAGTAAGAACTATTCAACCAGAATCAGAATTTCAATTGTGAAAACTATCCTATAGCACTCAATATTGTCAAATTATAGGCAAAACGCATTTTTCAATATTGGCACAATATTGCGATGTTAACATTTTGCCATAATTGCAAATGTATGGATTACAATAAATGCATCTATGTTGGAATAGATTTAGGCCCAGTATTGGTCCTCTAATGTTATCAATATGTAACTGAACCAACAATGGTAAATAAATTGGACCAATATAGGCCCCATATTTAAGGGGGGAGTGAACTGCATGTTTTGCTATGGGGAAATTTTAAAACATACTTTTAAAAAAACTACTTATTATAATACAAAAATAAAA
>JAQGCC010001690.1:0-21998 GCA_034698905.1 Xestoiulus laeticollis | reverse complement strand
ATGATGCAGAAAGTGCGCATGATTAGTATAAAAATTCAATTTCAATATTTAAGTTTATAATTTATTTACATGTATAAGCACCCCTCGTACATACGTCACATCATATTATAAAATAACACCTTTTAGTAATTGTATTTTCAGTTTCTTTATTAAAATATCAATGCCGATTGATTGAGAATAATTAGCACACCTTCCCCACTTCGGAATTCACTGATTTATTACCTTGTTTTTTTCAAAAATAAACAGGTTAATTAACCACATTGTTAAACAGTGCAGGATCTAAAAAAATTGTCCAGATCTTAACAAATTATTTCAATAAATATGCTAGATGTGAAATGTGTAAGAAGAAGATGAAGAAAGCGTGCGAAAAACAGTACAAATGTCAACACTTTTAATGTCATTTTTATGACGTTTATTATTCATTTACTGTATAAGCACCTTCATACGTCTCATACACATAACATCATATGAAATAATTAAATTTTCTTAATTTTTATTTTCAATTCCTATTTTAAATCCGCTAGGATTGAGGAATTTCACAGGATCCTCATTTTGGGAACCACTATAATTTATTACTTCGGATTTCAAAATGCAAATTAGTGGAATTAGCGACGTTTGTAAACAGTACCGAATCTGTAGATGTGGTAGATACGGTAGATGTGAGATGCATAGCATATAGCATATTAAAAAAGATGCTGAAAATGTGCAAAACCACTAAAAATTCAATTTTAAACAATTTCAGATGTTTTATGTTTAGGATAATGTGAAACTCAGTCACATCGAACATACATGTATGACATCACGTCCATGATTATATCATCATGGACGATATATCATAACCTGATACATGCACATCATAAAATCATAAAATGTTGATTTCATTTTCAGTTTAATTCTGCCAAAATTGGAGAATATCAAACGTTGCCAACGTCGGGAACCACTAATTAATTGTTACGTTTTTTCAAAGCAAATTAGTGAAATTAGCCACGTTGTAAACCGTACCGTATCAATAAAAAACTGGTATTGATCTAGTACAAATGTACTAGTCCCTTGGAGCCTGCATCCAGGTTTCGCGACTTGTCCGTTAGGGGGCCGAGTCTATTTATTTTCCGAGTTCGGCACACGTCATTTGATTCGTTGTCGTTCCGCTTCTCGCGTACCTTTTATCTTATCGCTGGTTGCAAATTCCGGTCCAACAACTTCAAATGTTGTCCACCTGTTCATTCGAGAACTTTAGTTTGTACTGCGCCATGGAGGTGATGCTCATCCCACTCGTCGGCATTTTTGCCTTGTTCGGATTCCTGTTTCTATCCTATTTAGGCATCTGGGTGGCATACAGTATATTTTACAGCTATGTATACGTGCATTATTTGTCCGGGCCTATGGGCCACGGAGTAAAACTGAAGAAGATGGGCCAATGGGCAGGTAAGAAATCCTCGTTTTTCACGGTTTTTTCTACCTGTAGTGCATAGACCTCACCCCTCTCCTTAAAATCCGGCTTCACCTTTTCGCCGGGATCGGCACCGCTACATGGCTTTTTGCATAGGGAGTCGCGCTTGATACGTAGACTCGTGGCGTTGTGGATGAAGCCGACGCCGCCATACTGCGAATCCCGGATTCTTTGGTGAGGTAGGTGACCTTATGGAGAAACATTAAGGTCTTGGTGTAAAGGTCACGGTTTTTTGTGTTAAATAAACTGAGAACACCTGGATGAGTTGCTAAATTCATTATTATGAACGGTTAGAAATGACGAGCGGTTTTTCAAGTAATAGCAGTTGTTGGTGGTGAAGGTGAAGGCTTGAAGGGAACATCCCTGGGAAAACCGAGGTTAAATGGAGAAGGTTGTGTTCAATAATAATTAGGCCGTGCAAAAATAATACGAGTTTCTAGGTTTACATGAAAGTAGTTTTGCACACAAAAAATATAACTGTTCTTGAAATTCAGGGGGGTCCAAGTCTTTAGGAAATGAACTTTAGTTTTTAGCACCTTAGAAAAATTGGGAATTATGCTTGAAATTCATTTGAATTAGTCGTCAAAATTTTTTGATAAAAATAAAATTATTCATTAAAATATAAAGGATGCTGTATTTATATGGTGGTGATTGGTCTTAGTAGTGGTAGTCCTTGAAAATGTAATAGATGTCTTGAAATATAGGCCTACTTGAGTTTTTTTTAAAATAAAATGTACTGGACATCATGAAAAAATCAATTTATAAAATCTACATGTATAATTGGAAGTGGGTCCTTGAAATTGTAAGAAATGACTTGAAATCCTGAATAAAAATCCTTAAATGACAAGACCCTTGTAAAATCAAATATCATTTCAAAATTGGTCTTGGGAAAGGGTCATTTAAGTTTAAGGAATGACTTAAAATGTGCTTGGTTTTTTTTCTATAAAATCCATGGAAAATGATATTCAATTTCAAAATTTATCGTGTAAAAGATTTCTTGAAAATTTTAAAAATGACACTTGAAATTCTTTAATTTTTTCCAGAAAATTTACTAGACACCATCAAATTGTACCTTGCCAACTTTATAGGCTAAGTTTGACATGAATAAAAATATGCAAATTGAATACCTGATAAGTAAAACGAAATTTGCAAAAAATCACAGGTTTGGGTCACTGGACAGACTGGATAAACTGGACAGAAGCTCAACCAGAGTAGATAAACGCATTAAACTTTTTATTTCCATGCATGCTTATCAATCCTAATCTATTTATGCATGTAAAAAATTTGAAGGCCTATGCATTTTTCAGTTTTATCAAGGCGTTTCCCCAAAATATGATAAACTTTAACTACAGGTACATTTTATACTTCCTATTGTAGACCATAAGAAAGCAACCCATGTGGCTATGTTTTTTTCAAATTCTGATCGTATAAAATTCATTAGGAAATTGTTCAGGGACTTGATAGGCAGGTTTTCAGCAACCGATTTGTTGTCCATTACATTTAGGACAAAAAATTGTCTAAAAAAACGTCTCAAATTGTAACACGTGACACGTACGCTTACCTTGACTAACCACCCCTCGTGGGGTTATTGTTAATCATCACGTGGTTGCCTGTGGTCCATTTTTATAAAACCTATTGTCATCGTGCTATTTAGTTTGATAAAATCATCTCAAAGCGTATTGTTTGAGGAATGCCTCTGACCTAAGGAGCATTTTTTATTGTTTTCCATGGTGACGTAAATTGGGTAGACAAATTGCACATTAGTACATCCATGTTGCACTTAGTAGTTAGTCTTTGTTGGACAGCCTTGGAACCAATGTTGCTTTTTTCCCAAGCTTCTGGTAGGATGTTACCTCAGCTGTTTGTAATTATTAGCCACCTGCTGTTTCATTGTACTCCCATTGCAATAAAATGTATTATGCCATACATGTAGCTCAAAAGCCAAAATGTATCAATCTCATATCATTTAAATGTTAGAAGAGGGACATAGTGCCCTATCGGTCCCTGTTGTCATATCCTCCAGTATCTTTAATGACAAATTTCATAAGACTAGCAGGATTCCCACAGCCTGGAAAACTTGTAATTGTTAGGGAAGCTCTTGAATATAAAAATTACAATTAATTGGCCTAGCTGTTATTAGTTATCACAAAAGTCAAGAGATGATACATTCAACCAGCCCTGCGTTTATAATTATGAGGAATATCCTTTTTAAGCTCATTACCCTCTGGAGCAAGCCCTCTATAGTATACCTCCAATGTTAAATTTTTAAATAGCCATTTTTTCCATAAATTATAAAATAAATTAATGAATAAAATTTCTCAATATTCATCACGTTTCCAGCTTGCTAATTTTTTAAAAAAATGTATTTGTTCCAGTTATTTTGTAAATGATTTTTTTTTTAAATTGGGATGACTTTGGGACACGTGATACCACAACCTCTCAAAAAACATTTATTTACAAAATAACTGGAGGAAATACATTTTAAAAAAATAGCCAGCTGGTTGCACCAAAACATGATGAATATTGAGCACTTTTTTCATTAATTTATTTTTATAAATTTTGGAGAAAATGGCTATTGAAAATTTTTCATTGGCCTACAGGTATAATGAATATATCATGGCTTGCTCCGGAGGGTAATGATCGAGCCTTAACTCATTTTAACATTATTTTTCGTAAGTAAAAATCGACACCTTTTTTTAACAAACAAATACCTTGCATAAAACTGCTTAATGGCACGACTGTTCGCTAGCCTGCTTATTAAAAACATTTTAATTAGTTATGAGTTTTAATTCAGCTATAGACAATGGAAAAAAACTTTAATAGCAGTTTGTGTTCTATCAAGATAGTCAAAGTGGCTATTTGCTAAACATTTGTAAATTGAGTTCCAAAACAGCTTCTTTGAGCAACGAGACAACAAGTTAGACATGTTATCATATTTTTGAGTTTTTAGTCGTCAGGATGATCAGTAAAATTGTTTTAGACAGGGAAGTTGAAAATTTCATTTCTGTGAGATCCATGCAACTGTATATTTCAAACATCACAAAGTAGTGATATTTTATCAAAAGACGTGGACCTTGTTTAAAAATCTATACCTTGAGGAGAAAACATGTGTTTTTTATGTAGTGCATTGCACGTGAGTTGGATGGAGTAAAAAAAGTCAAGTTTTCGTTGAAATTTAAACAATCCCCGCGTGATTAGGGGCGTCAGAATACGCATTTATGTACGTCATATTCACGTGATTGCGTGGAAATAATTGCAAATTAAAATTGTACAAAAAACAACGCAAGATGAAGAGACTAATGGTTAATTCAGTGCGTGCAGACCCTGTGCTATAGCTTTGCACTCTGTTGACCAATTGTTTCCCTTGGGCAGGAGTATGACCCCATGGGAAGTCGGTCAAACAGCCACCTACCCCACCTTTTTTCTATAAAAAAATGTAAAAAAAATTGTTCATTGGTCATGCATTTGAATTTCACATACACATTTATAGGCCTATATTTTATTATTTAAAAGCATATGATAAAGAATGTTCAGTTTTGCATGCTTCATATACACTGTGTATACATGTATTTCATTCTTTTACATGTTCAGTTTTTGCATGCTTTATATAATTGTTTCATTCTTATAGATATTTTCAATAAATATTCTTAATTTAAACATTTTGAATTTCTGCATCATAATTTTTTTTTAAAGTTAGTAGGCCCTACATGTACTTTACTTGGTCACAATGTGATCTAATATGCTACTATAAAATGGTGCTTTTAATTTGTAATTCTGTTATTTTAAGGGTGTTTCGGGTAATTCATGAAAATTGGGTCATTTACCTTTGGATTCTCACAGTCCACACAATGGATTTTTTTTATCTGAATGTTTTATAAAATCCACGATGACTTACTTAACTTCATGATTCTCATGTTTTATTTAATTTACAATTTAATGTAGCAATACACTCATGTATTTATAAGTGTGTATACTACTGTATGTGTTTGAAGAGGAGTCAGATAGCGATTGAGGATCATTTGAATTCAGTGAAATATTTTGATTTATTTTGTTAAAGTCAGGGAAATTTAACACGAATATTAAATTTTGTTTTTTCACATACAGTACATGTATAGTCATTTATTAGATATCCCAAAAGTCGAGATATGGCACACACAGCCATCGTTGTAAAATAAGATTGGTTGACATAAGTGAATTGTCATAAGTGAAGGGCAAATCTGGAAAGGTATATAAAGGGAAGTTCGAAAGAATTTTGAAACTGGTTGCGACATAAGAAATTCTGGGAAAGTTAGTCCAACTTTTGTGTCCAACCAGCCATGAATTTTAAGCATAAACAACTGCTTGGTCAATGTTATTGCACGGTTCGTTGATTGTGCCAGAAAAATCAACCATCCTTGCGTTCGTATAGGCCTTCACGTAGCTCTTCATTCATGACCAACTATTTCAAATTCGCGCAATATTTCCGTTTTTTGGTTTTTCCGACGGAAAACAACAAACTCAATTCAAATTGCACGCACAAACTTTTACTGACCTCGAACAAATGGCAAAAACGTGACCATTCATCGAAACTTCATTAATATTTAGACTGCGAATCTTCTTAGTTCGTGCTTTGAAGTGCAGTGAATAAGTTTCCAACAACCTCTGTTTCCTGTTAAATGGGGAAACAGTGGGCCTTTGTCTTAAGACACTTAACTTATCTAAAAAGTAAGTTAAGACACTTATTGTGTTAAACGTGTCTTATAAGACGTAAGACTATACTACACTTTTTTAGAAAATATCTCTTAAGATTTAACTAAGACACTTTTATTGTGTTAAACGTGTCTTAAGACGTAAGACAACTACACTTTTTAGAAATTATGTCTTAAGATTTGACTAAGACTCTTAATTTTTTTGGAAGACGACTGTGGAGGGAAGTCATAGTCCAACATGTCCACCATGTTGATAAAGAAATGCATAGATGTAAAATGTATTCATGTTATTTTGTCCTCCTTCTGTACATGTACATGTATATAATGCATTTAGTAGTAGGGAACGCCTCTCATACATGTAGTTTAAGACGACAAAATTCAGCAAAGTTCAGCAAAATGTTGTTATTTATTATCATAAATGAATATATATATTTTTTTTAAAAAGACTTGATCATAAAAAATGTACCTGTATTTTCCCAAAATAACTTCTTTGAAGGTTCTTTCTTGAGAATAAGGGGTTTTGATTAGCATTTTTAGGGCGAATATTTAGCATAATCTTTATTTTACAAATTAAACGTTCTGATAAGCCTTGTTTGTTATTGATGGCTGAGTTTAGCATTGCTTATTTGTTTCCCCACCCATTTTTTTCATTTGAAGGTAATTTGGTCATTAGCATGCTGTAGCAGACAAATTAATTTGAATTGGCATATTCAGATATGCATTTGCTGATTAATTGTTATATTTAGCAAATCTACATGTTTTTAATTTTTGAAAATTAATTTGCTCGACTTAATTAATCTAATGAACTTGACGTGCTGCGAATTGAAAGTCTGTGTCGCCTAATCTAAAAATATGTAAAATGAAAACAATATTATCGAGTTTTAGAGCCGGTTTTAATCCTAAAAAATTATGAAAATTAATATTTTTAGGGAAGGGCTAAAATGCCAATGTTTTTGGGATAGTATTTCAAATTTGTTTTGCCTATTTCGTATCATGTTAACAAGACATCTCTCAAACAAATTTGTAGGCAAAATGTAAGCAACATTTTTTAAAAAAAGCCATACCAAAATTTAAATATGTGCTAGAATTTCATGGCATATACATGTACATGTACATGTAGCCTACTTATTCCGAACCAACTTGGAACATGTATAACTAAGGGCCGATATCTAATATGCTAGGTCCTGTTACATTGGTCCCAGGCAATTGTCAAATAAATACATGCATTTTGTAAGTTAATATGATTTTTTCCACTAAAAATATGAAAACAAGCAACGTCATCATTTACTTTTTATATGCATTTTTTGTGTATTTTATCAAAAGATTTAAATAAAATCAAGGATACGGAAATATTGCAGATAGGATTGATAAATCTAATTAGAAAGTAGGCCTACTCATATTTGTAACTGCTGTATTGAATGCAAAATTAAACTTATGAACGTTAGCAATCTCCTTATGACTTCAGAAGATAGTGACTCGTTGTCGTTTTTATGTACTTGAACGCGTTCTGAATACTTTATTACTGTGAATTTTTGAGTTTTTTTTATCCTTTTAATAGACCGCTTCCCAAGTTTATTTTTGCCACGTTTTCCAAAAGATTAAATTAATCATATATTTTAAGCAGAAAAAGTGACTTCCAATTTGGTTGATTTCCATCTGGTATTTTATATAACTGTCTTGAAATCCTGAAATTTCCACCCTGAAATTAAACTGGACACCCTGTATTAGCTATGCATGTACTGTGATGTTATGTAACGCTTATTTGGACCATGTTTTATAAAATCCCAGCATGCCAAAGGCGATGTTAGACTTTTTAAACAGCATTTGCCAGGGCAGGTTTTTATGCTCTTTTATATTAACTGCATTGCATGACTATCTATTTTAATTTTATCATGAAAATAAAACATAATAATGACTAGGACCAATTCCGCCTCACCTCATTGGCACAGTCATTTCCAGGTGCTTTTTTAACCAATCACTCGGGATATTATTGTTCTGTAGACGTGCATGTGTTCTTAATTTAAATTATTTCAAGTTAATTACTGTCTAAGTCATTGTGAAAGCCATTTGCCTGAAACCTTATATTGTTTTTGAATATTACCTTCCCTGGGGCCGTTGGCATCTTGGCCAACTTTGTTCAATGCGTTTTGTGCCTGAAAACTAGTTCAAATATATTGAGAAAGTTCTTTGTACAATGTGATGCAAAATTAAATGTAGGCTACTCAAAGTAGCAAAGCAGCTTGAATTCTTATACCCATTAACCCCCACAATTTAATGTTGCAGCATTAATGGGACACAAACTGTTTATAGTGTTTCTGGAATTGTTCTTCAGATTTTCGATTTAAAATGAATTTATTTGCTACGTGAATCCTCTGATCCTTGAAGATTTAACAAATTCATTTTTGTGACAGGGAAGTGCTTCAAAGGGTAGTTTTGCATGTATTCGTTTGTGGGAAGTTCCCTATCAAGAATCAATATTATTTATTAGCGAACTTACCCTTACATCCAGTGACTTTGAAAATGTTTGTTACATTGGAGGACATTTGCTGTAGACCTCGCAATCAGGATTTTTTGTAGAATATGATTGATTTTACATCCTTGGTACCCTCTGAAGAACTCAAAAATGGGTAGAAGTTTACTTTAGCCGGCTGTGCTATTTTTTCTAGTCTCATTCAATGCAGGCATTGTGCAGGGAAAATGAAAAAAAAATGGAATTGAGGAAATATGAAATTAGGAAATATGGATTTGAGGAAATATGGAATTGAGGAAAAATGGAATTGCAGAAAAATGGAACACTGACACCACGAGCTCTAATTGCACGTGTCGAGACCTGCCTTGGTGGCCAGAAAATAACAATAGCCGGCTAAAGTAAACTTCTACTAAAAATTGTAAGGACTTAACGCTGATACTGTTTTTTTTTTACAATTTTTTTAGTGGTCACTGGTGCTACTGATGGAATTGGAAAGGCCTATGCAGAGGAGGTAAGTACGGCCGTTTTGAGGTCACATTTTTTCACGTTTTATAGGTCGAAGAGATTTTTAAATATTGCATGCACTTATTTTCCGGCATCTTGCTCCCTACGACATTTTTGCCAGAAGCAATTCCAATGTCACTTAATTTGACATGCTTTCGGAACGTCCTGATGGGTCTGTTACATATATTATAGCTCTGCAAAGCGATATTTATGTTGCCAGCTGAAACAACTTGTTTGTTTGACATGATTCGAAGCAATATTTTTGAAAGGTGGAATAGGTCCTCCCAAATAAGAAAATCCATTATTTTTCATTCGTTATGTGTGCTAACGAACAGTATAATCAGGCATTACATGTAGGCTAATTAACATGTCTGCAGCAAGAGAGGATCCGTAGGGGAACTTTTGGAAGCAGTTTAAAACTAATTAGTTTTAAACTGCTCAGCTCGCAAGTCCTTCAGCTCGCACGTCCTGCTCAACTTATACAAGAAAGCAATTAATTGCTTTCTTGTATAAGTTGAGCAGGACTTGCGAGCTGAGTAAATAAAATTCTATCAGAATAACTTTTAAGCTAACATAAGATGACTCAATTGTTTAGCTGTTTCTTTACGATTTTAATTGGTTGCATTTGTTTCATCATGGTATTGTTTTTGTTTGCGAACCGTAAAGATCAAGACGCAATGCTTAGTTATGGGTAACGATCCTCAAGGTAGCCTAATCACATTCAATAGACAATAGTGCTATTTCCAGCGGTTTTGAAATCAACATTTATACACTTTTCTATACGTTTACACACATCTACCGTTAGCTCCACGAGTAATTAGTTCTCCCTAAATGTCTTGACTTTCTTATATAATGTACATGTAATTGTACCAGAACATGGTCCAGGTGATGTTCTGCACTGTACAGGATGCCGATGGACACAACAATTAAATATTTTATAAAGTCGTTTTTTTGGATACTTTACCTTATCGAGCCCCTCCCCCCCCCCTTAATCATTGGGCACATACTTAAGCCCTAACAGCCCCCACGGCCCCTTGTGGGGGGCCACTCACAATGTCTACAGTCGTCCATGGTGTGACATTGAAAAACAATCATTCAAAGTCGAGTTAAATCAAGTTCATTACACATGTGCCTATCTTTCTCAAGTAGATCAGATTCAGTCTCTTTTTGACCTTATGACAGAATATTACATTACACGTACTTCATATAAATACCTTTTATTCTAAAATTCGCCAAATGCAATATAATATAAGCTTATAGGAATATAAAAACGGATCGAGTTTAGACAAACTCATTTCAGTTTCTTTATAGTGTTACCTATTTTCATATCAGGAAACACGCTTGTGATTGGGAAGTAATATATTTTTTTTTTGTTAATGCGAGTATAGGGTTCGGTGTCTTCCAATTTTAATTAACATCAATGCTATTACTCCCATTTGAAACAATTGCTGACTGTGAAACCTGTTTGGAATTTTCTACTGCAGGATAGATGCACTAATGCCTCCTTTGTTATTTTATGACCACTTAGAAAAAGTTGGAAAAAGGCATTTTACGACATTATAATTGCTATAACAACATTGCAAAATTTCCAGTGGAAATGCACTATAGTAAAACACCATCTATACAATACATGCAATGCAATAAAACTACATGCAATACATTCAATGTAATATAACTACAGGCTAGTTTCATAATAATTCTAGCATGTCACGTAACCAACTTGAATTTATAAATTAATGTAATTCAGACGTCTGGAACCAAGAGCGAACTTTCTAGAGCGAAAAGTTTCTCACAACTAGGGCACTAGTTTTTTCTCCTAAAAAACTTGTGGAAATGTTTATAAAACGTACCTTAAATGACATCATTTTCTTAGAAATTTCGTTATGGTATGCCCTACAATAACAAAATCATCTCGACATTTTATTAAAAAATTCACGATGGGATATTAAAAATTGCTATAGTCGTTGGGTAAAACCCTGTGATTCGCACTCAATTGTCAAGTAGGTAATTTCTGATCGAGTCCTAGTCTCACCGTGGTTTCAACACCAATTTTAAAGAGTTTTTAGTGGTAAAACAAAGAGGTGCCAATTAAATTTTCATCATAATTTCCTACATATAATGTCCTCTATGGTCATCATTGGGTGTGTAACTAAGATGACATACTGTACCCAATATGTTACAGGAATTACTGTACCCAATATGTTACAGGAATTACAAATTGAACCAGAACCTGATGAATAGCCTATTGGAAAACTTTGTGATAAAAATTAAGCTTGTATTGTTTTGTATCATAATATTCAAAAGATGACTGCAGCATTTTCTTTGTAATAAATTGCACTTTATTAAGTCGATGCTCCTGCAGGGTGCACATTTTCCCTTTATAATTAGAAATATTTTGCTTTTCTTATAAAAGCATTCTACACCAGTCATGTTTTCTTTCAACAATGATACATTGCAGGTGTTTTTGTGTCAAAAAGGTCTTGGACATAACTGTAATGCCTTGGGCAATATACAAGCATGCTTCAGATGGCCGACCTTTTCTGGTTGTTATTCTTCAAATATTACCAAGTCATTCTTATCTTAATGCTGGTAATAATGGCAATTGGCACTTGGGAAACGCTTGCATCACCCATTAAAAGGGTTGCAAACTAGAATAAACCTTTTTTTCCAAACTATTTTTTAATTTATTTTTGGAAACTGTTAGGAACAAATGAAATGTACGAAGACCTAGCATACATATTCTATTTTTTGTTTATGTATATGTATATTCCATTTCATGGAAATATGTCCGTAAAGTTTATCAGACCCTCTACAATTATAAACTTTACGAACATATTTTCATGAAATGGAATATACATATACATTAATAAAAAATAGAATATGTATGCTAGGTCCTCGTACATTTCATTTCTTCCTAACAGTTTCCAAAATTAAATTAAAAAATAGCTTGGGAAAAAAAAGCTTATTCTGGTATGCAACCCTCTTAATGAAAAGTGGTGCTTGAAAAGATGGTGGAATACTTGAATACAATATTTCATTTTATACTAAAATATTTCGTAATACATGTACAAACTCATCCAGCAAACTAACTACCTTTACTCACAAATTCATACAATAGTTTGTGATGGAATGTTGAATATTTTGCTAGTTATGGAATTTTGAAACAACTATTGGATAGTTTTAAGCAGTTTATTAATTGTCATATTATGACTTTATTTTAATTAGATGTATACATTTTTTATAGTTGGCACGCCTCGGTATTGACATCATCCTAATCAGTAGGACACAATCGAAGTTAGAAACTGTCGCAAAGGCCATAGGTAAGATTGGTCCCAACTTAACAGTCAAATGTAATTTCATTCGATATAAAACAATCGATAACAGAAATTATATATGAATAAATGGTGGATGGTGGATTTTTTTGAAGCACTTTAATGCATATGAAGTAATATTTTCCATTTTTATTGCAGAGGAGCAATTTAAAGTACAGACTAAGGTGATTGCTGTCGATTACACCAAATTGGACATTTATGAGTCACTTACAGAACAGCTGAAAGACTTGGAAATTGGAATTCTAGGTAAGATAAAAATATTTTTCCACATTTAAAGAAATAAAGTATAGAATGCTAACTAATATCTCTACAGTGAACAATGTCGGCATGAGTTACGATTATCCAGAATACTTCCTCGAAGTTAAAGGTGGCCCTAAGGCAATTCATGATTTGGTGAATTGCAATATTATGTCCTGCTTAATGGTAAGTGCGAATTAAAAAAAACTATTTAAGTGCACATACAATATTCAGCTTTTTTTAAATTGAAGGCCAAATTTGTAATTAATTTTTGGATCACATCTTGGTGTGTATTTTATATAACACGTACATCGTCTTTGTTTCTTGGCACTCTTACCCGTTGCTAGATGGACATTCCCGTAAATCTGATATCTTTCTCTCTCATCCTAGATGTCCAACATAATTCTGCCCGGGATGGTGCATCGTCACCGTGGCGTTGTTTTGAATCTTTCCTCCACGGCTGCAATTTTTCCGTCGCCGTTCCTCAACATCTACTCGTCCACCAAGGTTGCCATCGATTATTTCTCGAGGGCACTTAACAACGAATACCGTTCCAAGGGCATTATCGTGCAGGTTAGTCTGCTTATTCATGACCACGAATCTGTGATCTCGTGCCGACTCCTAATAAATATCATTGTGTTTCGTTAGAGCATCATTCCATTCTTTGTGGCCACCAACATGTCCAAGATTAGGAAAACATCTTTATTTATACCCACGCCTACCGATTACGTCCGCGAAGCACTCAAGACCATAGGGCTGGAAGAACGGACGTTTGGCTACCCCGCGCACAAGTTGCAAGTATGTATAAAATTTTACACTCGTAAGTTCATTAAAAAAAACCCAGTTTTCTAAAATGCTGATCTTTCTTACAGGGTTGGCTGGCAGAGTTCATGGTGCACTTTTTCCCCACGAGCTTCTCGAACAAAACGTTCTACGGCAGGCTGAAGGACATGAACAAGCGAGCGCGAATCACCCTGGCCAAGAAACAGAACGGTCACGACAACCCCAAGAAGGATTAAACGCTCTCGGGAGGCTTATCGAGGATTCCTCGCAGCGGACATTATGGTGACGTATGTTTATTGCTGACGAGTCTTGCACAACGAATAATCTAATTAAACTCAGAATTGGGATGTTCAAAATGGATCGAGATACTGGATATCTTCCCGAGACGAAAGTACAGTTCCCAAATAATACGATATTTTCACCCGAAATAAATTGTTATACATGGGTGCCTTGTCGATTCATGAAACGGAGAAGTTTGAAGAATGTAAATATGGAGATGATCCGTAGTTTCCTTTTTTATGTTGCAGTTACAGTAGTTTTTTTTAACACGTATCTTTAACTTAAGTTGGATTGAACCGATAATGCACGCTCTTTCGGGGAAATAATAGCATTACTCACTCGTATTATTTGAGCCTGGAACATAATTTGAAGCATAACAGGAATATACTTTGTTGCCCGTTTCAAGAGCCGAAACCTTGCAAAGGTTTAAAGTTCTTGCCATCCGTCATCGGGAAAAACTGCCATATTTATGGGTCTAGTTGTTAACTAGGACCACTTTGAAGCAAAAACTAGATTCAGTGGAAAAACTTGAGTTAAGTTAAATGATGAAATTTTACTGAAATATTCATCAACTTTATAGTGTGAAATAATAGCGTCTTCGAGAATTAATATAAGAGTATCTGGGAAGAAAAAAATAAAAAATTAGCTAATAACAAGGAAAAAAAATTTAAAAACTGGGTTATGGAATTCGTTACAGTGTTTAAGAAAATCACTTTACTTTCCGTCAAATTTCAAAGCCACTATCGTAACTGCACTAACTTTCCATTATCCCGAAATTAATCCTAATTAGAACAAATTTGAACAAAACTAATTTGAATAAAATGAATTTGAACAAAATAAGTGATAATTTTATATTTCCATTTTTAAAAAATTTGAATAGGTTATATTGATCTATAAATTCTTGTTGGGGATTTGATTATGTGGTGAGGAATTAACAAGATATTATTGCTGTAATTATTACCATCATCACTATAATCAAGAAATAAAATAAAAACAATAGCATTGAATTTTCTATTTTTCTTACTAAATTGTGCTTTAAATTGTTTCAATTATTCAGGGAAAAGGAAGAAGATTGTCATGGAAACGAGATCTAAGACTCAGGATTTTTACAACACTTGTAAAGAGAAGTACACACAAATATTTCCAAGTATTTTATTGAGTTTTATATAATATAAGTTCTAGTATCCAACATAATTAGAAACCTATCTTAACATTATTAAACATAATAATTTCATTTTTAAAATAAGATTTCCCACCTCTTAAAAAAGCGCGATTTTGGTTCGTAGGAGCAAAACGTTTTTCTGGACAATTGAACTTAGGGGAAACTGTCCTGAATGAGTTTATAATACGTTGATTTAGCAAAAAGTATTTTTTTTAAAGAGAAAATGTTATTATTCATAGAATTTGTTAGTTTTTTTACTAGGTGTGTTACAAGAATTTAACATCTTTACAGGATCTGTTTTTATAATTGCAAAAATATTAATACAAATAGAACTACATAGATTTAAAAAGGAAATTCAAACTTGCATTCTTTCTTGGTCGGTTTTCAAAAAAAACTTTAAAAACCGAAGAGGCAACAAAGATTTATTTCAGCAAGTTGGCTAAGAAGAAGTGGAAGCCCTGCCCCCAAGCTGAATTTGCCCCTGGAGATCACTGGATCTGGGATAGGAACCTGCGCATCATGGAGTTGTCGTACTTTGCCGAGGTAACGGAATGTGGACTACAGTTCCTGTAAGAGTGCACGACAGCCACGTCCTCTTCGACGCTGCGCACTACGAAATCCTTCTTGAGCTTTGGGACACCGTTGGCCGAGACGACCCTTACCGCAGACGTCTTTACGAGGAAGAACTCGTTCTGGTATTTTGACTCTGCTATTTCCACCCAGGCTGTCTTCAGGTACATGGGCCAGACGGACGTGCCCAGCGACTTGGTGTAGGGGTTGCTTTCCAGCTCGGTGCAAAAGACGCGCTCCTTGATCTTCATATGGCCCATGTGATTACCATCTATGGCGTCCTCGTCCTGCAGGAGATTGGTAACGTGCGAGTGGTACACCGGCACGACCAATGTAGAAATGGGTGCAAACAGGACATAGGAGGCGCTGGTATGGCGCGCTAGACAGTCGCTTTGCAGGAAGCGACTGGCCAGCGGTGCCTCTGCGTCAGTGAACTCGAAGGGGAAGTTCCACGCGAGGAGGCGGACTTCGAGGTCCGCTAACTCTGCTCCCAATTCTCTTATGCGGTTCTGGATTTTGGGAGAGATTCCCAAGTCGTAGAAGGTGAACCTGGTGGCGCCAACCTGCCGGTGAAACTTTACGAACTGGGTTAGGAGGACGGGATCTACGTGTGGACTGCGCAGGGCAGTGCACACGGCCAGGCCAACGTTGTGGGCTGGTGGAGCAACTGCTTGTTGCAAGAGGATCTGTGGCAAGTTGGACGTGCTAGATTCCAGCTGAGTGGAGCTTACCAAAGACAAGGCGTATGGTCTTCCACCTGTGGAATAAATTCATTATTTAATGGAGATTATAAGCACCTGAGCTGTAACGTGACGTCAACAAAGTGATCTCACCTGGCTTACCTTTGGCCACTGGTGTTTCAGGGACAACGCAGCTCAAAGACACCATCCTCCAGCTCTCCTGCGGGGAGTCTGGCGACTCTTCGTCCGCAAACTTGACGACCAAGTCGGCGTACTGATTCCTCAATTCTGGATCGTACCAAAACAAGCACCTGGACACTCCAATGTCCTTGAAGGCGATGGAGGATGGCACGACACCGATTACAGTAGCCGTCTTCCCCGCCTCCAGGAATGCAGAATAGACGTAGACGTTTTCAATTTGTTGCCAGATGCCCAGCGATGAGTCGTGGGATAGCGGTAGTGACTCTACGTCGGGGCAGCTGTGAGGACTCGCAGAGTCTGCCCCGAAAGTATTTAAAACATGTAGCAGGTTGCTCAGACGGTCGTATTCGTGCTTGTATAGCAAGAAACCGAGGAGGGAGGCGATGGCAACTACGCCAAGGATGACTTGGTGGAGACGGCGCATGGCTACCAAATGCCCGATGGTCGAGGTCAGGCTTAGTAAGACGTGTTTCTCACCGTTCTGGACTCTCATTCTCTGCGGAAATGGGCGACAATAACGCCCGGGTGACTGCCAACATTTCGCAGTCGAAAAAATAACAGGTTGTACGGCGAATTTATGAAATTTTAGCGAAAAAAAAGGCGAAACGTGACTCTGAACTCTCGACCGGAAGCGGCCATCTTGGATGTAGCGCGCAGCATTGTGGGATTGCATGACACTTCCGGAATCGACATTTAAATTTCGAAATTTTAATTTAGTTATTACATGTATTAGTTTAGACCACAACATGTTGGGGAGGAATTCAAGCAGATGTTTTCGTGTAGATTTCATGATGAAGGACATCGAAAATTATTTCCAATTGCAGCAGGCTTACATTACATCTACGAGCTTTTCAGTAAGTACTAATTAATTTAATTATTGCTACTATTATATGGTACATGTATAAGGTCTAGCTAGCTATTGGCCTATATTTTTAAAAATAACATTTTAAATTAATTTGAACCACAAAACTAATATCCGAATGTAAAATTACAATAAGGAATTCCAATCAACACAGATTAACATAATCACTCACTCGTTATGATATAGTTGCAGATGTTTTCTCTAAGCCCTATAGGCTTACTGAATAAAAAATAAACAAATTTGCATAGAAACCTGCAATGATCCCTTACAAAATAATATTTATGCTCGGAGATTATACAATGTAATTACAAGTATAAATAGTCGTGTAAAACCACTCCGTCTAATTTGCTTCTAGAAGCAAATACTATACAATTTTGTTTATACACAGAATGAATATGCCTCAGTTTATTATTCAATTATAAATTATTCTTTTTGAAATTATGTTGTACAAGAACTTTGTTTGTACGTTTCATTGAGCGCACTAATTGCTGATATTTAATAACTACACTTGTACAATGTTTGAGTCGTTTTAATTTCTTCATTTTCGAATTCTGTTTTGCAAAGACAACAGTTGCATATCGTCCTAATTCATATATTATTAACAGCTTTTTGACATAAACTTTAAAATATACAATGTTTGTTATTTCATCCATAAATGTAATTCTTTAAAATAAATAGTATTCATCGATTATACCACGCCTAATCTCAACAAAGGTACATATCTGAACAATAACCATGATAAATATAAATTAACCAGAAGAAATCACAATTTTTTAAACGTATTTGGTGAATATTTCTTGAGTGAAAAAGCCCTTTTTTAAATTGAATATTGGGAAAATTTTATGAATGGACAACATCAATCTATGTAATCAATCGACAAACAATGCATTGGCTAGTTGCCTAATCGAAAAAATATTGTTCCAATTGAGGCCGATGTACTCTGACCTTAAACAGTAGCGACAAGAATATCAACTTGTAATTGGTGGCAATGACATTGAAAAATATTTATTAATTTTCATCAAAATTTTAAGTTAAAAACATCGAAATAAGAAACCATCTTTTAAATGTAATTTGTAACCAACAACATCAATAAAGCCACATTCCGCGATTAATTATCAAATAAAACAAAGCAAAACTGCTCATTTTGTTGAAAGACGACAATGCTCAAAATGCAAAATATGCAAATTTCTAGAAAATCTGAACATGACGTGACAATGCATCAACTTCATTTGCAAATGTTGTACGTTTATTTTTATGGAAAATAATTTATATCAGTGCCATGTTCTTCATTAGTTTGGTTTATTGATTTTTAATTTCAGAAATTTTGGCAGTCTACCAATATTTGGCTCACGATAGAGATAGATTTACCTAATAAATATATGACTGAATTGCAAATTGGGATACATGTAGTGGAGTCATTGACATGATATGTTCATTTGCCTTCGAATTGAGATAAAAATATCATGGGAATTTCAATGAAATCGACTCGTACATGTATGTCTACAATAGACACATTACAGTACCATTATTATTTTCAATTTATAAATTGAAAGGATATTTTTTAAAATAGCTTTTCATATAGGGCCTACATATTGTACATGTATTTTATGCAATTTAAACAAACATAAAAGTAACTGTAAATGACTTGAAGGTTTTGTTTGTTAATGTGTACGATTGTATAATCATGCCACGAAGATGCTTTATTATTTAATAATTAGAAATGTTGCAAATTTCAAAAAGCATTACATTCATCCCACTTGTTCTGTTTAACCGCATTTCAAATACTTATTCACCTTTCATTTATCGTGTTTAATCAAACAATATATTGTCCGATGTACAACTTAAACATGTATAAGAAACATTTCTCAATTACCTACTTAATAGGTTTAAAATGTCATGAATATATAATTCCATATCGTTCTAAATTCATACATGATTATGACATGTTATATAGATTTTTACAGTAAGCAACAGAAATGCTGCTTCATTGGCAAATTCATCATCTTACGAGTGTATCTGCATGCTACGCTCACACTGCATATTTTGTAATGAATATGGTT
Organism: Xestoiulus laeticollis; assembly: GCA_034698905.1. Taxonomy (NCBI): domain Eukaryota; kingdom Metazoa; phylum Arthropoda; class Diplopoda; order Julida; family Julidae; genus Xestoiulus; species Xestoiulus laeticollis. The sequence goes on along the minus strand of JAQGCC010001690.1, from coordinate 2,720 downwards.
GATGTCACCATTGTAAAAACACGAATATTACTAAAGCAAAAAAATAAAACAGGTTAATAGGAATGTTGCCTGTACATCGACAGTTGTACTATGGCTCGGTAACTGGGCTACCTTTGAAGGCCTAAGAACACCAACAATTATTTCAGTGTCTAATAGTTGAGGTGCAGTTGTGCTAGCCATCTTGGAAAAGATGGCTCCAAAAAGCAGCACTTTGCTTCTCTCAATGGCCATCGTGCCCTTGATGCTGGCTTTGCAAAGCCTCTAGGGACATCCTAACTTCCTTGTATCTGGAAAATTGGATAATGCAGGATCCCGTTTGATGCATATGATCTGTACGAATTGGTTGCAAATGTCTCGGTGTGTTGCCTCATATGTCTGGATATCCATTGTACTCCCTGAAAATGAAGTTTTAAGGATTAACAGCAATGGAAGTCAGTGGAATCTTTGCAATGTGTTGATGTCGATATTTCTTTAAATACTTTTATAAGGCATTTCTCTAGTTGGGGAGATATTGCCTACATTAATTTGAAAAGAACAACTTACTGCAAAGCCACCATCCTCCTTCGGCGCATCCTCCAATAAGAGTACTTGCGGACAACCATGACTACGGTGATGTTGATGATGAGAAATCCCACAATGCCACAGCTGGCACCTAGGATGACATTGGAGGATGGAATCCGGCGCTCTGTCTCAAGGGACACTGGGAAAGGTCGAAGGCCACCCATGACATTTAGACTGCCCCGGTGTGAACTGGACGGGGAGAGCATCATGCTATCCGGTTTTGACTTGGAGCCTGCAAGAGTAAAGATGATGATGTCATTTAGTATAGTCACTCAAAAGTGTCATTTCCGATGTTAACACGAGGCCTGCCACCCATCTCTATATACACCCAAAATGTTTATCCCTCCCCCCTCCTTCCGAATCTTTGAGTTAGGTTAGGCTTCATGTATGCTAGGTTAGATTAGACTGGGTATAGTTAGGTTACAAACATAAAGTAAAGTTCAGAGTGGATAAAGATGGCTGGCCAGCCTCCTAGAACTATTTACAATATGATTTTGTCGTTTTGCTCCAGAAAAATCCAGATGCTTTGCAATTTGTCCAATTCTTTGGAAATGTTCAAAAAATAGCAAAAGCATGCAAACACTGAAGATTTCTAAAATTAGAATGACTCTCTTTGATCCCTTCAGTTTAGACGTGGGAATTTCATCAATTCTATCTTTTTAAATGGTACTTATCGTAAAAATTCATGTGCAAATACATGTACATAAGCTTACAAGTTATAGTGTCAATTTGTAATAATTGGCACTATATCACACTTTCAACAAGATTTCAAAATGATAAATTTTTACTAAATTTGACAAATGTAAAATCGATGGCATAGTAAACAGTTATGAAGTTGAAAAAAATATATATTGATATAATTAATAACAATGTGTTTTGCATTGTTTATTCACTACAAAGGCTTCAGTTCATTTGTGCTGTAAACTTGGTTTACAAAATACCAATTAATATCCCATACCTTGATAACTATGACAACAATGGCAACACATACAGCCAATTGACAAATACTGAACAATGGAACGGCTTTTTATTAATAAGAATGGCATGACGTGATGTCAAATAATGTTGACTGAACGACATGATTAATTGTTACCATAAAAAGTTGGGCAAGTAAAGCTAGAAAAAATACTAATTAAGGAAACCATACAAATTGAGTTGAGGAATCGAGGAAAACTTTTAAAAAAATCGAAGAAACTGAATTCATTGAGTCATTTGGAGGAATTCTTACACCTGATTCACACCAACGTTGATGTAGAACTGATATGGATCAAGAAAACTTTTGCGTGTTAATTCACACCGCAGAACTCAGTTAAACTGGTCACATGACCACGAAAAAGTTTTCTTGATCCACATCAGTTGATCTACATCAACGTTGGTGTGAAGAAGGTCGTTACACTATATAAAAAAATTCATATTGAATTCAGGGTATTACCACAGACTTGGAAAAGCCATGAAAATTGGATTGAACTGGAATAGTCAGGGAAATTGGATAGAACTGAAATAGTCGAAGTCAGAAAAATTCAATGCAAATATTCCATTTGTTTTCCCATTATCAATTATTACTTACAGTTAAACCTGGTAAAGTGACCACCTCTGCATAGTACATGTATTTCTGAATTTTAAATCGTAAGGATGGTCGAGTAAATTTTCTTTAAAAAATTGGAGAAGTCCTGGAAGTTTCGTTTCTATGGGAATCTCTGAACCTGTTTAGGCAATTGTATAATGTTGCGTGATGATGGACTTGATGTCACGGATGCCCACGTGCCCCAACCGGGGGTTTACCGTCTGTTAACTTTGTGAACATTTGCAGATGGAAGAGCGTTTACCCCTGCTATTCACAGCATGTAGACTGTATAGTTATCGATATTTCTAGCTTTCGGATCGGTATTGTCGTGCCAAAGCAGGATTAATGTTTAGGGCAATTATTCGCGGGGTTCCAAAAGTGAATTCGGCACTATATAACATTCATCGAGGAAAAATCAATGCATGCTGCCCGCACCTGCAATTCCCAGCGGTTTTTCTTATTGCACTCCAATAATTAAGTGAACTTTTGTTGCGAGCGAATGCAGGCTTGGCGTGGGAAACTAGGAGGTTACCATGGAGATTCCATTGGCAGAACGCCAGTTGCACCGTACATCATTACCTATTCCGATAATGTC
>JAQGCC010001689.1:0-22001 GCA_034698905.1 Xestoiulus laeticollis | reverse complement strand
GCTATGCGAGGGGAACGGCCAGGCTAATAACCACTCCGATCGCACAGTTTTACTGTGCACCCCCAGTAAAAATATCCTCGAGCCGCCACTGGCTGCGGCGCGACTGCTCTAGGGACCAGACGAAACGCAATCGTATGCAAATTTTTTGCGTCAGGCCGACATTTTCAGATTAAAACACTTGTTGTGTAAATGGTGATAAATTTATTCTAAATATGGAATTTTAAAAGGCTTAAAAGGAAAAAAGCAAGGTTTAGAACTTCAAACCGCATTCAAAACTAGCCAAAATCGCAAGATTCACCACACAAACCGTACCTTAACACAAATCATAAATTGAACATTTTCAATTCATGCTCCAGGTTGCACTCAACATTGCTTGGTCTAAAATTCTTTGAAATTAATGAGTGCTATCATTACAGACGACAAAAAATAATTGAACACAACATGTCAAACCTCGCTAATCTGATCCATGTGCAGCGACGGAATATTCACTCCCCCAACATTTTCTGCGATTGGATACTGTTCTATGCTCTGAAAAAAAAAGCAATGGTGAAACAAATGCGTGAAATAAGTAGTCAATTGTTCGGATTTATAAAACAGTATTTTCTGTACACCAACTGTTAGTTGTTAATCAGAGTATTTCTTCAAAAAGAACGCCCGATGAACGTTAGTAAAATTATTTTCGTGCGTAGAAAGTTATCGCCTTTATAAAGCCTAAAAGAAAATTATTAATGGATACACGAAGGTGTAAAAATTAAACTGGCAAAGCGCTGTCGTATACGTAAATCTGGACATTCTGCTTTCCAACTTTTGTTTCATCGTACCACTTCCTAGAACTAAACTTTTAGTGTTTACTCGTGTATGGGTCCCCCATTTTTTACATTTGTAAATGAAACACTTTTTGCAAACATTGGCGAGTACCATTCGACTGGTGTGTGGCCGCACCAATACACGAAACCATATTACACCATTTAACCCCCCTCGGGTAATGTCTTTAAAGTCAGGGGTGGATCATTACACAAGTAAACACAGTAATTAACAAAATCTTAAAAAATGAATCTGAATAGCAAAAAAATAAGATAAAATAAAATTTAATAAATATATTCTTTGCTCATATGACAAAAGTTACATAATTGGTAACTATGACAATAAACAATTCGATGTTAAGATACTAAATTAACCTAGATAGCTGCCTTATCTTAACTGACAACTGTTGACTGACAATTTCTGTCAAGTCCGTAGAAGTAAAATGGTAATTGTAATCGGGATAACAATTCTTCGCAAAACCATTTCGTCATGATCTGTGAAATTTAGTTTAATTGAACAGCCAATTACACTTTACGATACGACATTACCTGGAAAGACGTAACACAGCATGAATGTTACATTTCAACTTTCTGCCTTGTACATAAAATGGCATGCATTCCCTTAAAGTAAAGGCACAAGTTTAACAACAGAAGACAGCAGCTGTCATTTCAAAAACTCAAAACCTCAATTCTAGCCGAACTTATTCCAATGCATAATTGTAACACCTGCTACACCGGCTGTTTAGAGAGTACACGTGGCAAAACCAGCACAAAAGCACCCATATTTGCATGTGCCTCAATTTGAAGTACACGGTAGTTCATTTTCACAGGAAAATTTCGACTTTGTCTAACAAAACAGTGGAAAAAAGCAGGACTTAAGTGTCATTACGATGGTTACTCACCACTATCTGCGGTTCAACGACACCGCATTCAAACTGGGATGTGTCGATAGTCACTTCGACAACAGGTGGCTCCTTGTAATAATACAACAAAATGTTTCAATTGAGAGAACGAGGAATTAATTGGTGGATGAGCATTGGAGGAAATCTCGGTATGTCATGAAAAGCATTCCAAAATAGATATAAAGCTAGGCTGTAATCATTTGTATTTACACTGTCGGTAGGATAACGCCGATTGGCATATTGTGCAAGGAGATACAAAACTTCAAACACCAAACTGAAGTCTAAACACCAAGGAAATATCCATACTCTAATCTAACCTACATGCAAAAATGCAATAATAAATGCAATATTGACGTGCACAAAACAAATGTTTTGCATATCTCTATAGAATGTTACTGCAGGATTTGTCCAAGATAACACGTATTGCTTGCCTTAAATATACTAAGCATTGAAAATTGCATGTAATGTAGATTGGATAATGTAAGGTTTGCTATAAATTTACCAGCTCAGAATCCATGCTGCCGAGGAGGAACAGCAGCAGCAAATGACTAACCTTAATATTCAAAGGTTTAAAAGCGAAAGTATTTGTTTAGTCAAAGTCCAAAGTCATTCCCAATTTCCCATAATGATACCCTACCGGCTTAGCCTGCCACGAATGCCATTCAAATTTATACCTTGAGGGAATGACATTGTGATGGAAATTGTCTGGAATTTCATGGAATTCCAAACTTAAAGAGACAAACCCACGCTGGCAAGTCCATCTGTTAATTATGCCTCCAAATAATGACCTTAGCAACCTCTAAATTACCCCCAGCTTATGCAATTTTTTTTAAAGAAAAAACCTTGACTAAATTAATTATTTTCCAACATCTACATGTACATTACATGTATTTTTTTAAATTCTGAAGAAATTGAAGAAGTAATAGTACAGTGAAATAATCACTTTTATGATTATAGGCCTACATGTACGTGTAGGCCTATTCCAATTTAGATTTGCAAACTTACTGTACATGTAAGTACCAGTTACAATCAAGGTCATCGTATGATTTATTACAGTGGCACCAAAAAGCATTGGGAATAACACTTTGTTATTAAAACATTTATAACCAAACGTATATTTCCGATTTTAAATAATGCAATTATTTTCAGAGTTAATCATAAAAAAAGTGCTATTGCCAATACTATTTGATATGCCACTGTACATGTAATGGTGGTTTTCAACTATCAGCAGTGCATTTATAATAACGATATGCAAACTGCTGAAGAAAAATAACCCAAAAGACATCCCTTCAGCAATGTTGAGCTGTCCATTAAAATCCTTCATATCGATAGCAGTCTACATGTACATTATATTACATTAATTTTCGATCAGTTGAACATTGTAGACACACAAAAATTCCAAGATGCTATTTGACATGCCAACTAATGACAATAATCGTGCAGCAACTAAAAAGTAATTACTTTAGAAAGTAACAAAGATGAGAGTAGTGTTTGCCATTGGCACAGAAATTGTTTTCAAAACAGCCTACTCCAATTATGTCCGAGAGTAAATGAATTCAATGCTATCTGGAACTCTTAATTGGATTTCTTAACTTATCTAGTGGGAAACTAAAAGTTTATACTTGTATGTTTAAAATTCAGAAAGGCTAAAGGCACTTATGGCAGTGCAACCCTTTTCAGCCTGTGACATCAGCTAATGTTAGAACATGTTTATGAAAATGACATATTATACACTCCACATGTTTCGTGACTACCTTGTCAAGAAACGAAAACTCGTGATTGAAATTTCAAAATTATAGAACAACCCTGGTCTAGGGTGGTCCAACTTTTCATACCAAGAGGGTATCAAGAGCACTAAAGGTACGGTTTGTGTGGTGCAGCTGGCCGTTCGATGCTGCGACAGCTCGAAGCCACTAATGACAGCATGAGAAAAAACACCCCTGCGGCCGCCTAGCAACTACATTCGGCCGCAGTCAATACTAGTCAAAACGCAAGCCGCACCAACCGTACCTTAAGGAGACCACTCGGGCCAAAAGAGTACATGACCACAGTACACTGTACTTGCACGTCCTATATCATAAATGTAGCCTACATGTAATGCTATCTTCTCCATCTTAAAAACGTTTTCAAACTTCTGCAGAGAACAGCCAGAAAACTCTTCGGACACCACATGTTAAACCACTCTGCTCTAGGCATCCAGAAAATATTCCCACATCTTGAGAATGCAAAACAGGAAAGGATATGCTGGAAAATTGGCACTTTTTTTAAGAATTTATTTCAAATTTTCCACTTTCACGTGTTCGATTTTACACTTGTGGCAATTGGCGATTAGTTTAGCGCAAGCAGCTTAGGCTATAGCTACTCGAACTTCATGTCCATGTAAAGCTTAGTACACGCCGGGTAACAATGATAACAAATAATAATGGTGTTGTCAATTAGCAAAAAGTGTATGGATACAGTGAAACCTGTGATTAATGCACCCGTTTGGGACCGAACCATGGGGTGTGCTACTTGAAGGGATATGCCAAATGGTATATACAGTGTACATGCTGTACATAACTACATGTATACAAATGCAAACATTTACGTGTATGTGCTGTAAATATTACCATAATTAAGAAGCACAAAGAAAGATGTTGCGTTTTTAATGTTTTTTAACATAAACAAAACCTAAAAAATTGCTTTGGCGTATGCTCTTCACAGGTAAAATCGTGATTCTGTCCCAGGAAACGAGTGTGCAAGTCGCGTTTTGCAGGTAATACGCTATATAGATGTAAGTTTGTTCTATAAAATTGATCCGTGACAACTGTTAGGGTGTGCTACTTCCAGGTAGTACGCTATATGGAGGGACCTTATTCACAGGTTTCACTGTATTCTATAACATTGGGCAGCATAACCTCAAAGAAATTTGTTGCTGGCATCGTGTACCTAGATATTCCATTTCAAATGGAAAACATATCTCAGTGTGACGGTGTTGCCAACAAGTTTGAACCACAGCGCAATGACAATTAACTTGACAATGAGTATACACAACACTGTTGTCTACAAGTAAGCCTATCCAGATACAAGTTGCTGTATCCAACAGCATTTGCCTCGAAACAATCGAGGAAAACCGTAAGACCACGGATTGAACATTTCCTGAATGCAAGCTAACCCTTAACTTATCAAAAATTACGTCCGTATTAAGTGTAATAAAAATATGTTTGAACTATATTATTAAAATTGAAGTGGGGCACATGAAATAGGATGAAAACAAAAGTTTACAAAAAAGAAAAGGTGCATCTCGATCATGCATGACTTTGTGTTAAGATAACATGCCAAAGTTAGTGTTTTAGTAGCATGCAGCATGCATTTAGGCCTAATAAACAAAAAGCTTTACTAGTGTTCCACTTACCGGATTTAAAGGTTGTAACTCTGGCAATCCCTCAACTTGGGAATAACTAGCCATACCAGATGAATGCTGGCCCAAATCAACATTTCCAGCTTGCTGTAAGAAATATACATGTATTTAAAAATTAAGCATGACAGGTAAAATGTACAAAAATACACAAATATTCGTATTTACCTCAGCCAAGGCTCCATGAAGTCTGGCAACCAAATCGGCTTTCAGACCTTTAAATAAATAAAGTTGATATTGATTAACTTACAAGAATAACGTGAAAAAAGTAAGAAATGCACAAACGCAAGCGGTGTACGTTATAGGCTTAATGGGATGCCGGGATAAGCCTATCTATAGCTTTAGTTTAAATTTTGCAGCTAGAAATAAATGTACTTACCAGAAGTTGATTTCCCGAGCTTCGACAAGCGCTCCTTCAAATCTACAACTCTTAACTTCTTTAATTCTTCCATCGATTGTAACTCCATTTTCAAACCGAAATTACTGTAAATGGCAAACGATAACAAAACGCGCCATTTGCACTTGGTCTTCTATAAACGGCGTTGCGTTGAAGCGCCGTAATATTTACAATTTAACCCCACGTGACCCCAGTATGACATGACGTCTCCAAGGCGCCAATAATTTTGAATTTGAATTTTTCCTCCAAAGTTTTTGCATATGTTGCAAAGTTTTATAACAGTAAAAATATTTCCATTCCATAAACTATTGGAATGCTATTTAAGGCTGAACTAAACACCCCCTTTATTATGGGTAAATTTTTTGACGAGCCCAGCGTCTTTTCTAATAAAAATTCTGGGGAAAAAAATTGGTAAAAATTCTGTTTTCAAAGATCTAGTGGACAAAGACCAAAAATGTAGATTTCTTTCCACAGATTTCTTCCATGTTTTTCCTGTTTTCCTCGTGCATTTGTCATGTTTTCTTTGCTAAAATTTTCATTATTTTTTCAGTGGTTTTCTTTTAATTGTCTCGTTTTTTTCTTCTTATTTCTTTCTTATATTTTCCCAGTTTTCTCTTGTTCTTTTCTTCTTATTTCTCTCTTATATTTTTCTAGTTTTCTCTTGTTTTTTTTTTTTCGTATTTTTCCCCATTTTTCTCCCTAAAAACTTGGGGATTTCTTTCTCTAAATTTCTTGCATGTTTTTCCTGTTTCCTCGTGCATTTCTTATTTTTTCTGTGGTTTTCTTTTATTTATTGCGTATTTCCTTAGAGCTTATTAGTTGATTTTTGTTCTTATTTTTATACTTGATTTTCTCCTATTTCTACATGGATCATCACAGTTAAAGCATGAGGAGCCCAGTATACCAATCTTCATCCTGGCTCCTTTGTACCAAATCAATTAATAATCTCAACGTTAAGCACAACTACAGTATTAACAATGGACTTTGGTAAAGTGCATATCGATGACGCCAGATTAACTAATCACTAAACTAGCAAATAAAAAAGATAAGATTGAGATAAATAACCCCATAAAGCCGCCTTTCTAAACTTTGGTACGATAGATAACAACTCTGACAAAATCTAGAACAACACCCTGGAAATTCACTGAGCAAAAACGTATTACAGAGTAGCAATTATAATAAAATAATGGACACCATAAACCTATTTGAAGGTAAGAAGTTGGCAGGACATCAAAATTAGAAAAACCAAATCACAGGTTTTTACCTCTAGAAATGCCAAAACCTAACTATATACTTTTGCTTTTATTTACAATTTCAGTAGAAAAATGCTTTGAAAATTTACATGACAAATTCAAACAATTGGACTTTGGAACACCTTTAACAGTCGACATGTTTTGTTATATCTGTGGCCGTTTTCTGGTATTTGGCTATGCAGACATTGACCTAACTCACAACTGTAAATTTTGTTATAAATGCTGGGAAAGAGTTAAATACTCGACACGCTGCCCAATTAAGGAACACGAACCCAGGCCGTTATTCAAAGGATCGGTAAATATATACGGAAGTTAGGAGTGATTTAAAATGTTTTAGCATTTATCTAAATTATGATTCTTTCTTTGCATGTTTGTTAGATGGCAAAAAAGCTCATAAATCACCATCCAACACACGTACTTATATTATGTCCTTACAAGTGCAATACCTTGTATACTATACTGGAACTATGGGTAAGCACACCTGAACTTGCACATTTAAAATGAGTGCACAATTAATAAAAATAGCTGGCATTTTACAGAACCATCACGCCATATGCATCAATCGCCCTAAAGAAAGCATTCAGGATAAAAGAATTGCTGAGGTATTTGAAACATTCAATGTCTAAACCATATCATCGACGAGCAAGTTTCAGAGTTAGGGCATCTGAGAGGGGGCCGGTGAGGCCATTTGGCCCTGGTCTCGGAAATTCAAAAATATGAGAGGGCCTCACAAAAAATTATCCTTATTGAAAATTGACAGGCTTTTTTCCAATCTGCTAAACCCTCTAGAGGTCTATAATTCTTGTCCCTGGTTCTGTCAAAGGTGGGGGGTGGCCTCTCATCCTCTCGAAGGGCTTGTATGGAGTTAAGAGGGTTGCATACCAGAATAATCCTTTTTTTCAAAAATCTTTTTAAATTTTATTTTGGAAACTGCTAGGAACAAATGGAATGTACGAGGACCTAGCATAATTATTCTATTGTCTGTAAAATGTATAATTGCAAAGGGTCTGGCAAACTTTTACGGACATATTTCCATGAAATGGACTATACATATACATAAACAAAAAAATTAAACAAATAGAATATTTATGTTAGGTCCTCGTACATTCCATTTGTTCCTTTCAGTTTCCAAAATTAAATAAAAAGTAATTTAGAGAAAAAGGCTTATTCTGGTATTCCATCATTAGCAGATTCATTCCATCCATAAACCTTTGCACCGTGACACTGTATGCACGCCCAAGGTGAATCTGCCAAGCGAAATTCAAAGTCAACCTGAAGATGAACACAGAAACTATCCGTTAATACCAAAGGTACCACACTACAAATTCAAACAACAAAAGTAAAAGCAAAATTCGGTAACTTATTTTTGATCCGCATTATTAGGACTTTTTGGCAGGTGACGAGCCTACAAAAACAGGATTGGTTCCAGTGGCGTCCAGAGAATGGCAGACTAGCAATAAAGTAGAGTTTAACGTAATGCAGGAGAGAAGCGAGATTGCTGGAACGTCAAAAGTTCAGCCAAAAAACGAGAACAGTCATGTTTCTAGCGCACCTCAACAAAGAAGAAATGACGAAGAACACGACAGGGTCAACCATCGATATTAATTCACACTGTAACATTTATTTTTATAAATATGATCCATCAATATAATTCAATTTCAAGCTTTTTAACAGAATGGCGTGCAAGCGTCAAATTCGTATCAAATGTTAGCTGCAGCAGAAAAAAAAATAATAAAATTTAAAACAATATAAAATTTTTATCGCCCAACAGCCGGTGTTTTTTTACCCCGGCAATTTCTTTTATACATTTTAACAATTAATTATGGTGATTGTTTTTCCCGCATTAATTTCCTGTTAGTTTACACGATTTAAAATAAGTGGTCGCACCAGCGTACGGTAAAACGTATCCCGGTTATAAGGGAAATAAATCCTTAAATGGAAGCGCTAAAAATTACCACAAAGTATATTTCGAGTACCAGAATTCGAAGGGAAAGAAGGGATAGATTTCTCATTGCAAAGTAGAAAATCTAAACATCGTCACAGCTTCGAAATCTTCGTCAGGGCCAAAGATACAATTCGGGAAATTTGGCTACAAAAATGACGAAACGCAGGTCGTGAATTTCAAACGGTAACGGCATTAACAATCGATAGAAATCAGTATTAAGCCGACCACACACGAGGCAATTTATCGGCAGAAATAAATTGCCCCAAATTTTCAGATAATTTATTCCGAAGAACAAATTTAAATTTTTACCACACACGCAAAGCAATAAATTTCGGAATTCCCTATCAACATCCTACAATTATCCCTATATCGACAGCACTCATCGATACGGAACATGGGAAATGTAATCTAGCGACATGCACGTGAGATTTTCCCGGTTCTTGATTGGTCGGGAAACTGAAATAAATTCCCTGAATAGAACATTTTTCCATTCTGGAAATAAATTGCAATTTCCAGGCGAGAAGTTTTCATTTCGATACACAAGCCGAAATTTCGCAAAATTTTATTTCTAGAATTTGTTTCGGGCAAGAAATTGCCTCGTGTGTGGCCAGCTTTAGCAAACGAGAAAACTTGCCTTGTTAACGCTGTCTGGGAAATATTGGGTTTCCAAGCAAAGGCCACTGTATTGACGATAAGGAACGTTGCCCTTCCCCAAAAGGCTGTCGTCGGAAGGCAAAAAATTGGCGGTATAAAACTGCACCCCAGGCAGTGTGCTGAGGACTTCGAGAACCCTCCCGTTGGTCGGATGTACAACCCTAAAATGAAACCAAAAAAATAAACGTTTTCTGCATGCTCCGAGCCGGAAAAAAAATGATATTTTCGTCAACATTTACCTGGCAATCATCCTCCTACCGGCATCGTCTGACTCTGAATCCTCCTTGATACAAAAATTGTGGTCGTAGCCACCCCCGGGAACTTGTGTCAAAACATCTCCTAAACGTCTCGGATTTCTCAAATCAAAAACGGTGCCATCGACGGTGGCGATTTCTCCTTGAAATAAGTGCATAACATGAGGTCACTTCCAAATGAGACCAATGAAACCAGCCAGATCAGCAAAGTATACCTGTCGGAATCGATGTTTCGCTTTTTGGTAAATAGTGGTCCGCATTAATGCTAATGTAGTGGTTTTTAATATCTTCCGAAGCCTAGAAGAAAAATTAGAGCATAATCTGTGTGGCGAACATGTTTACGTATGAGGAATTCGATGACTCGACTCACTTGTCCCGATAGATTAAAGTATGAATGGTTGGTCAAATTGATTGGAGTCTGCTTCGTTGCTTTAGCGTGGTAACGGATGATCAATTCGTTTTCAGGTGTGAGGTCAAACGACACGCGAGTGTTAACTTCACCTGGATAGCCTTCCTCGCCATCTCGACTTCGATAGCTTAAAATCACGGTGCTCCCCTCGACATGCGAATCCCAAAGAGCCTACAATTATTACAATCAGAATGTCATAAAAAGAACGACATTTTAAATGCATCGTGCAAACAGGTAAAGCCGTGGCGACAGAAATGAACATTTTAGGACATCAATGTCACAGCTTTATAGGCTCCGTGAGAACAGGGCTTAACAACGGTGACCGGGTAGTTTCCCAAATACTCGGTGCCGGATTACTAAGTTGACAGAGTAGGGGAATTGCATGCCAGCTTTGCAGCTGCGACAACGAACCAGTTTTTGGTTATGTGATGTTCTCCTTCCCTAGAATCCGGAGGTTAGGTCAGTGTATCACACGTTATGTGTCATTGTATTTTGACGACAATGTTGGCTTAGTGGTAACGCTTAGCTCGAGAGCCCCAAAAAGCGGCCACGACCCTATACTCTTCCCCTTAAAAATCTGGCACCTTGCACCCTGCCACATGGCATGTGGCCAGCTTTAAATTGAATGTATACCTGGTCCTTCTGCCAAAGCCAAGCCCAATTAAGGATTTGGGAAACTACCCTGGAACATATGATAACCGCTGGCAAAAGCTAGGTAACCGAATGCGCAACAACCTTGTCAAACCCTCTAATTCCTCCGTGCAAATGGTTGGGTCCATTATTGCAAGCCAACTGATAAGTTCTTCCGTTCAGCGAAAACTTGCCGTTGGCGATGCGGTTTGCAACGCGACCGACTGTGGAGCCGAAATAGCTTTCGTGCGCATAATAATCTAGAAAAAACATACGAATGACACGTTTGAAACTAGGGGGTTCATCCGAGCATATAACTACCCAAACATATCTACCTTGAATTTTGTCAAAGCCCAAGACAATGTCCTCAATCTGTTGGTTCTTGTCTGGCACCTTAATGGACGTAATGGTGGCACCATAGGTGAGCACCTGCACTACAATATTGTTTTGGTTGGTAAGGGTAAACCTGCGTACAGGTTCAAATTGTGGGATTGCAGCCTGTTCCCTCCCAGCAGCGATTGACCCTTCGCACGCTGGGGTCAACCCAGGCCTGTACCGGCCGAACGAGTCTTCCTCCACCAATGTCTCAGTCGACATTTTCTCGGTCTCACACTCCAAACCAATAAGCCTCGCATACATGCAGTTTCTATCGTGAACATGCGATAAAGGATCTAACATCAGATAGCGAATTGACGCTTAAAAGATAAGTTAAAAAACGTTAAAAAGACGATAAAAAGTTAAAAACTCATACGTCGAAAAAGATAATACGAACTCCACGAAAGGCCGCGGAATGAATGGCACAAGCGCCGTAGTGGCCGTAGTCGATATTCAAGATGGCCGCGCCCTTATCGAAATCTAGACTTGTATAAAAACGGGTGAAAATTGGCGGATTTTATAAAATGGCAGCTGACGATAACTCCACATTAATCGAGCTTTTTACAGATGTGCTAAGCGTGGATCAAGTTACAAAATTTGTGACTTCCGAGGACTGCGGTGCGATTTCTATTTTCGTTGGAACGACACGGGACAACTACATGGGTCGAAAAGTGCTTCGATTGGAATACGAGGCTTACGTGCAGATGGCCAAAGTTCAAATGCGTGGTATAGTTGATGAAATGAGACACAAGTGGTCTGAGGTTAAAAAAGTAGCAATTGTGCATCGTCTTGGAGTCGTCCCTGTATCTGAATCTAGCGTTATAATCGCCGTGTCTTCACCCCACCGGTTGGAGGCCCTTACTGCGGTCGGTTACGCCATAGACGAGTTGAAGGCGAGGGTTCCAATATGGAAAAAAGAAATTTATGACATTGGGGATTCGGACTGGAAAGCAAACAAGGAGTGTATGTGGAAAGAATCTCAGCCTACTGCTTAAACATTGACTTGAGTTTATTAGAATATCTTTATATGGATAAACTACTATAAATTATGCAGTCCATATAGTAATTTTACTATTGCAATAAAATATGATGCAGTATAAAACTGCATGGTTTCTCTGATACAAACTTCTGTTCGGTAGCCCCGGCCGCACACGTTCAGTCCTAATCTTGAGACTGTGCTTCACTGCACATACAGCGTAACCTGTTAATAGCGCACCCCATTGGGACTGAACTATGGGGCGTGCTATATGAAGGTTCAGCTAAAGTGATAACCATATATAACGAATCAGATATTAGTATCCTAATGAAGATGCTCAAATATATATGTTGAATTTTAAATGCTTTTTAACATAAAACCGAAAAATACATATAGAAAACAAATACACGCTTAATTGTTGCATGCTTTAGCAGGTAAAATCGTGATTTTATCCCAAGAAACCAGTGCACATGCCACGATTTGCAGGGAATACGCTATATGAAGGTTGTTTGTTTTATACAAAGGCGTCTTTTCTTTAGGTACCGCACGCTACCACTCGCCTTTTCGTTTCTGCTTGTGACGTCACGGGTAGCGTGGTAGCAGCAAACACGCTACCACGGTCCGGAGGTGTCCTGCGTGTTTGTGTGTTTGTGACGTCACGCGTGCTACCACGAGCTAACGCGGGTACCTAAAGAAAAGACGCCTCAATTGATCCGTGCTGTGAGGGTGCGCTACTCCCAGGTAGTACGGTATATGGAGGGCTCTTATTCACAGGTTTCACTGTACATGTATAAAGCAGGCTTCGTGTAAATTGCTATTCAACGAGGTGAAATACATGTAGTTCCCTACAACAAATTAGTTCTTTATTAAATAACAGGACATTTTGGCTTTTACAGCCATTATTAAGTGCCTTTTAAAATATTAACACTTGTTGTCTGCCCACCAGTGTAATTTTACGCCTCTTATAAATTGTGGAACTTAAAAACTTGATCGACTGTATCATATTGCAACTCCTATGTCAATATTTCGAATTTCCATGAGCTCTTTATATATTTGTTTCAATGCTACTAGTACCGGCAGTTCAAATTTTAATTTGTCTGTTTGTACCTTATTATTTAGTGCATTTATGTTATGACATTTATGACCAATGTGTGGATGCGAATGGCTCTGGACCATGTGAGAAGATGTGATAGCCATGAGTAGTTGCAGTGGTGCAGATTTCCGTTGTACGTTAGAGGTTGCAGATGTTTCGTTCAGTCTTTTTGTCGAGCTTTAAGGGCCCCAAAACTGAACAGACAACTTTCAAATGCTCTAAAATATACATCACCACCTGAACTTTGGAGACAGACCATCATCTGTTACCAATGCAAAACTTTCCCTAATTATAAGCGCACGTAGAATTTATCATTGTGCACCTAATTGAAATCTCAAATACTAGCACTGAAGCAACTAGGGAAAAATAATCTCTTGAGCCGTACCGGAAAGCTATAAAATCTTCCGACTCTCGGCCACCTTAATGCTCGCTGGTAAAAAGATGTGAACGCTTGAGCTATATTCCCGATGAACACCATCACCGTAAATGAACAAAAAGACGAGAGGTGCACCATAGAACCGGACCCTTGATAAACGACGCTTGTTTGCCAATGCCCTCACACTTTTCGTGCTGTCAGTTTTTTGTGTCCAATTATGATTGCTTCGACGACGGAAGGTTCTGCCAGCGTGGAGATGTCTCCTAGAGAATCAAATTGATTGGCCGCCACCTGTCGCAATATTCTCCTCATGATCTTTCCCGAACGAGTTTTTGGGAGTCCGGCGCAAACCTTGGAATGAGAAATTGAACGAAAACTTTAACCCTGGTGTAAGAGATTAACGAGAAATTACTAAAGCTGCTACTCACTTGGATGAATTCCGGAACGGCATACGATGCGATATTGTTCTTCACAGATTCTTTTGCTTCGTTTATGACATGGGAGATAGTGTCCTCCTGCATATTTTTGAGTACTACGTACGCATAAATGCTCTGGCCCTTGATGTCGTGCGGAATGCCTACCACGGCGGTCTCAGCAATTGCTGGATGCTCGGTCTTAAAAATACAAATAAAATTAATTTTTGTATCTTTTTGTAAAATAAACTCACATCATTAGATGTACTCAAGATTGATAGCCTTAAGGCGGATTTTCTCAGCTGCACATTTTTTGAGTTGCGTAGGGCGCTAGACCTTCATTGAAATGCACCGTCTCGCGACATCTCGTGCCCTACGTAATGCAAAAAATGCGCAGCTAGGAAAACCCGGCATTAGCCTAAGCCAATTGTGCGTCATTCGTTAGTGACGGAGGCTGATAGGAGCCAATTTCCTTTTTGACCTTTACAACACACAATGCTAATTAGATGAAGTGCCATTACAACATAATCATTAGCGATAAAATACCGACTATCACAAGGTTGGCTACGCCGATGGTCGAGTGGTTGCCCGCTTGCCTCTCGATCCCAGGGTGTAGGGTTCGATCCCCGGTCGAGGTCGGTGGGATTTTTTTGAAATGGCGAAATTCCCAAAGTGGCGCTCTTTCGAATGAGAGTTTAAACAGAGGTTCGGTGTAGAACTCCCTTGCTCTCTGCATGTTACAGACCCCTCGAGAGGGGGTGGAAGTCCCCCCTCGTAGGCAAAATTTCCAGGGAGGTGAAGGAGGCCCTTTCCCTGGCGTTGGTGTTTAGCCCTCGTGTGCAGAAATAGGCCAACGTAAAAAATCACCAAACAAACAAGGCCGACTCAAGTCTAAGTCGAAGTAAGCACAAACGGCTAAGGCTCTCAATCTTGAGGACAGCTATTGATTACTCACTATAACATCCTCGATTTCGGCAGTCCCGAGGCGATGACCGCTGACGTTAATCACATCGTCCATCCTTCCGGTCATCTGATAATAGCCATCTTTGTCCCGGTGTGCGCCATCTCCACTAAAATAAAACCCTGTTACGATTGGGTGGAAAAAGGGTGATCAGTTAGGAATCAAGAAAGTAGTTGCTCGATTTCAATGCTCTGTCCTTACCTGGGTATGGTTTAAAATATGTTTCCAAAAACCGCTCGTGATTCCTGTATAACGTCCTTGCCATTCCCGGCCATGGACGTCGTATGCAAAGTGCGCCAGACACGTCATTTCCGAGAATCACTTGGCCCTATTGATAAAAAGAAGACTGGTTATCAATAACTTATTCTAAAACTGTGTTTGCACCTTCTAATTCATTGCATTCTTCAACTAATAGGTCCACTTGCTGAAATTATTTTATCTGGAACACCAGGAATGCCTCAAAAGCTGCTTTATATTTAAACCCGTCGAAGTTCAACACTGCCCGTTCAGCAATTAATCAGAATTTACACCGTAGCCTATTAATATTAAGGTCATATGTGGGCTTTATTTAAGAGCCAACTTTAGTTTAGTAAACACTGTTGCAAGTACAGCTACCATAAAAGCAGACAGGGCGCTAAAGTTATTTTATGGCGTATTACGTATTTTAGTGGTTTAGACTAAGTACATAATCAATATTTTAAAGCTTTGGTTCATAAACACGAAACATCGCCAAATTTCTGCTAAAATCGGAATATTTGTGGTCGCGAAAAATGCCGATGATGCAGATTTAGATTTTGTTGAATGACAGCTTGCCGGAAGCGGGTCAAAATAGCAATGTTGTATCTTTGCCAATTTCAAGGGATGGAGTCTGTTTATCGAGTTTCGGTAAGCTGTTCTGACATACTTCCTCATGTCCTTGAAATTAATTTGGGAAATAGTGTTAAGTTGGAATGCCAAACAAGGCATTGCACCCGATCTTGACCCTGCATTGCCGTGTTTGCAAGATTTTCGATGAACTATGAGCTACGATTTCGTTTTCAATTACATTCACAAATTTAGTTTCAGCTTGCCTACCTTTTCGTCCATAAGTACAGGTTCAATGCCTAGCATGGGTCTCATGGGCATGGCTGGTCTAATTTCATCGTTCGGTTCTGATGGCCTCGGCGCAAGGCAAACGCCTCCAGTTTCTATTCAAATGAAACAATGGCCACTAAATGAAAAAGACTGCGTGTCAATAAACCCATTCTACATAATAAAAAAAGCCGAACGCTGGCAACTGTGAATTACCGGTTTGCCACCATGTGTCAATGATGGGACAACGTTCTTCGCCCACCACACGATGAAACCAATCCCAAGCTTCTCGGTTAATTGGTTCTCCCACTAGAAATAATAAAAAACAATCAACATGTCGCCTCACTGGTAAAGGGCTGTCATATATGGCGTCAACAGGTTAAATGCAGTGGGCATGGAGTTTGAAATTACTCTAGTTATGAAAAGGTTAAATTTTCCTGAGAGCTAGCTAGTTACAGAAAAATTCTTCCAATGACTTTCATTAGCCTAGAATTTTATTTAGTCTACAGGGTTCGTACAGATTTTAAATTCAAAAAAGTAAGGACTTTTCAAGGATACTGTAAAAATATTTAAGGACCATTAAAGGAATGGTGCTGATTGAATAATGGAAATTGAGGCATGCTTGGGGTAAAGATTGTTACAGACCCCTGTAATATAAGTTAAAAATTATAAAAAAATCAACTAACAAGTACAGAAAAATAATGAAAATTTTTCTAAAAAAACATGGAAGAAATGTGGGAAAAAAACAAGAGAAAACTGCGCTTTTGGAAATGAGAGAAAAATGGGGACAAAAATAGTCAAAAATGTAATAAAAACATTCAAAATCACGAGAAAATACGTTAAAATATATTGCTGGCCATTTTCAATTCAATTTAACACACTACCCCGTAGTCACCATATAACATGCCATGTGGCAGGGGGCAAAGTGCCAGATACTTGAGAAAGAGCATACGGTATAGACCATGCTGGCCACATATAGACCATATTTTTAATAACCATAATATAACAATATTATTTAATAATTATAATAAAAAATAAACCACATTTTTTTAAAATAAAAATATGAAATGAACTTGTATCTGATCATTAGAATTTCCAAAATTAAGAACTTTTCAAGCACTGTGACTGATTTAAAAAAGTAATAAGTACTTTTCAAGGCCTTGAAATTCAGCCAAGCAAAAGTAAGGACTTTCAAGAACCTGTACGAACCCTGCATCTAAGAAAAGCAATAATTTTTTTGGCTAAGAAAATCCGTGAAAGGGCCTAATAAATTCAAATACATGTTACATTTAATTTTCCTTGTCTATGAATAATTCTGCTTTCGGTAAACCAGCTAGTTAATTTCAGTATGGCATGATAGAGAATTACTCTATCATAACATTTGAGTTAGGGGATTATTTTGGCTCTAATGAAGAACTCAAGAAGGCACTTCAACTCGGGGTCATCTTCGCATAGTAGTGCAATCAGAATTACTCCGAAAAGTAATCATTGCAGCAGAGGAAAGCAGTTTTGATCCAGATTAAACTAATCTGGGCTCGACTTCACTCTTTTTATTTACTTGTGCATAAACGCAATGCCGAAGATAATTTGTAATGCCAATATTTTTTCCCATTTGTCAGAATCTTGACGTCAATAGGGTAAGGGGGAGGTAAAAACCACATTTGTTGATTTGCCAGAATTTTCTAAAAATGCTGACACCATATTTGGACTTTACCACGCTTGCTCCAAGCTCATTTACGAGGCCCTCACCAGATCCTAAAACCTTGAGAGAAGAACGGTCGTACTTAGTGACGAACTCGTCGCCGTATTTGAGCAATAGCCGCAGAGCTGTCGGAGCTCCGTAAAAATGGCTGATTTTGAGTTTTTCCACCACGTCCCAATACCGTCCTGGAAAAAACCCATTTAAAATTGAATGGAAACATTTTATATGTTATCAAATTACTATTTTTACCTGGATCAGGATACACCGGAGTGCTTTCGAAAAGGACGGAGGTGGTTCCGTTGCACAATGGCCCGTAAACGATGTAAGAGTGTCCGGTGATCCATCCTATGTCTGCTACGCATCCGAAAATGTCTCCCTCCTCGCATCCGAATGCCAGGCTGTGTGTGATGGACGTGTACAGCAGGTATCCGGCCTGCGTATGAACTATGCCCTTTGGTTGACCGGTGCTGCCGGACGTGTACAGCATAAACAGTATATCTTCGCTGTCCATCTCTTCGGGAATGCAATCAAAGCTTTCCTTTGACATGGCCTTGTCGCATTTTATATGCAAAGAAATAAAAAAATTGCACAGAAATTTTAATTTAGATTTCATTGTTAGACTTGAGGAATTTTTAAACATATGTTCATGATCATTATACTCAAAAGTAATAATTGTTTCTTCTCATGCAAGTTGGTACCGCACTTACATGTACTGTATAAACTGAGAATTGACATACACATAACTACAATGTTTTGCAATAAAAATATAATTTTGAAATATTTTTTTTCAGAATACCATGCACAAACTAATTACAATCTTGCACAACCTACTGTCTACACACAAGTACACATTTCAATTGTTGCGGTAGCAATTTACACCTTCCAAAAAATTAGTAACAATATGCTAAAAACAGCATGGGAAAGTTAACTGCAATACTTATTAACTTAACAACAGTTCTTTGTTGTCGATTTAAGTTTCTTGACCCTTAGAATTTAATTACTGAACACTTTTCAAGGGTTCGGATTAGTGCCATGTGGATCGAGGCACCTAGGCAGTCGAAATCTAGGGTCCCCTTAGATTAATATTAATCCCCCCCCCCCTCAATAAGGGGGGGGATAAAGAACAAGTTTTGATTTGCATAATTAACTACGTTTTTTGAATTTAAGTACATGTACCCTTTTATTTGAAATATTCATATATGCAAATGTCTAGAATTTTAAACACATCAGCATGATATGAAAAATAATATTTTAGACAAAACTTAATTACTTTATTTTTAGTGCAGATTTATAATATCCATTGAAATTGGGATTCCCGTTTTGTACATACAAATAAGTATTCCAAATAAGAACGTACTTAAATTCGAAAAAGTTAATTAATTATGCAAATTTAAGCTTGTTCCATATTCCCTCGTGTTGCTCTTAAAACATGCATTTTTATGTTTTCCCTTATTTTTTTAAAAAAAAAAAAACAATCAATATAAGCAATTTTTTTGGTTAATTTTCCTTTTTTTGTTCAAATATAATGTTATTTTAGACAATTATACTTTAAAATATTTTTCTTTGGCTAATTTGTGCAATTGTACAAGTGTCCCATCATTTCTGTTGAGCACTGTATATCAAACAAAACAACACATCAATATAGGGAAAAAACTTGACCAAAAACGCAAATATTGCATGGTTGCCAATTTCCCAACCACTAACCCATTTTCATCATCTCGCCAAAATCTAAATTAAACACATGGCGACACGTTATGAAAACACGTTCACTGAATATCATGAAATAGTCAACAAACCAGATACGATCTATTGAATGGAGTGTTTGCCACATTCAATTTCCTAAACTGCTTTCAAATCCTTAATTTGACATTTAATGTATTAGGGCTTGATAGTTCAAATATTATTCTTGGAATTTATTACACAGGATGGAGTGGCTTATAGATCTCAAAATCTCCACATCAAAATGTATGAATGAATGAATTTATCTTCACCTTTCTCACAAATGGATGAAAGTTTACTACTTGATAAAGAGTTCAACCACTTTGTATTTAATCTATACAACCCTCAGTTATGACGGATTAAGCATTTATCAGCTACACTTCAAAGGTTAAGAGGGTTGCATACCAGAATAAGCCTTTTTTTCTAAAATTATTTTTAAATTTAATTTTGAAAACTGTTAGGAACAAATGAAATATACGAGGACCTAGCATAAATACTCTATTATTTGTTTAATTTTTTTGTAATGTAGGCCTATATGTATATTCTATTTCATGGAAATATGTCTTTAAAATGTATAATTGTAGAGGGCCTGGTAAACTTTACGGACATATTTCCATGAAATGGAATATACATATACATAAACAAAAAAACACTCCCTTTCCTATGGGTAAAGAATAGCAACCATCAATGACTATGTCTGCATGCCTTCTTGCCATATCTGTTACAATTCCCAAGAGCTATTTCCTTGTAACAAAATCTGTGAATTAAAGTTCAGTTAACAAATTAAATACGTGTCAGTTTGCTGCCCAACAAACTCATACTCACTTCTTCAAGATCAATGTCAAGCTCGGTTTTTGGAACTTCATTCCCCGTTCTCCGGGCGACGAAAACTCTTTTGACACTCGGACATTTCTCGACTGCTAAATCCACGGTTTCTTTTAAATCGATGATTTTGCCACCTCTTAAAGCCTGATCGGCCACTATAACCGTCTCGGACTGAGCTACACACATTGAAAACAAACATGAGTTTACAGTTCGATACTGTTGTTTTAAAATTGGTTGGAAAAATTATTTCAAAGCTTATGAGCAAAGTGTCCTATAGTCTCGAAAATCAGAAATCTTAGCACAACAAAAAAAGTCGGAAATTCTGCATGAAATTTAAGTTATAGAGGGATTGGCAGGTTACCTTTGATCTTAACGACATTGGTAGCACTGGTTTTTGCAAATGCGCATGCGTGCGGACGACATTAATGGGTTTGTGGTTGATGAGAGACGACAATAGAGAGAACAGGCTACCTTTAATCTTGACGATATTAGCAGCAGTTTTTTTTTTGCCAATGCGCATGCGTGGGGACGACGTTAATAGGTTTGTGGTTGAGGGGAGACAAGGGATTGCGCAGGTTTCCTTTAATCTTAACGAGAATGATAAACACACTATTGCGTATGCGCATCAATAAGTTATGCGCCGAAAAAGTCGTTATGCTCCTCAAAGACGTTGTGGCATCACGTTAAACTAATGAAATTAGAGGGATTGGTCAGTTTCCTTTAATCTTGACGAAATTGGCAGCACTTTTTTTCGACAATGCGCATGCGTGGGGACGACGTTAATGGGCTTGTGGTGAAGGGTACACGACAATTTCATTAGTTTAACGTGATAACACAACGTCTTTGAAGAGCATAACGACTTTTATGGCGCATAAAGTATTGATGTGCATGCGTTCTCGTTAAGACCTGCACTATCCTTCTATTGTCGTCTCCTCTCAACCACAAACCCATTACGTCGTCCACACGCATGCGCATTGGCAAAAAAAAAAACAGTGCTGTCAATGTTGTCAAGATTAAAAAGGAAACCTAGCTGCTCAATACCTCTACTATTACGCATGCGCATCAATAAGTTAACCGGTTCTTATTGTTGAAAATGTATTGGCATACACTGTACATAACATATAATTTGTATCAATTGCAAATTATAATTGGTCCTTATATGCAGTTTTCATCGCGTGCAGCCACACAATGTCGTGACAAAACCACATTCGTTGTAGGACAACGTGTAATTACACATTCACGATTTGCATTATACATGTATTAATCATTTATTCTGGACTTTTCTGTTCCAGTGGCAATTACATGGTGATAGAACACGTACCATCGTTAATTCTAGCAGCCAGGGCTTCGGCGCTGAATCCTGCAAACACAACGGAATGGATGGCCCCTATTCGCGCACATGCCAACATGCTAGCCACTGCAAATGGAGACACTGGCATGTAGATTGCGACACTGTCGCCCTTCTTCACACTGTGCCTTCTCAACACGTTACCAATTTGGTTGACCATTTCGTAAAGTTTTCTATTGGAAAACAAAACGAATACTGCAACTTGCAATTGTACACGACATGAAATTACAACAAGTAGCAGGATCGAGAGTTGTTTTACCCATAAGTGATATGCTGCGTTTGCCCAGGCTCGTCTTTTTCCCAAATCAATGCTACTTTATTTGGATTTCTTTTCACGTGACGGTCCAGGCAATTCACTGCAAAAAGAAACAGGGATTAATTATACTAAAACCTGTTAAGGCTGAACTGCACACCCCCATTTCTATGGGGAAATTTTGAAACATACTTTTAAAAAATCTACTTGTTATAATACAAAAATAAAAATTGATAAAAATGCAG
>JAQGCC010001688.1:0-22010 GCA_034698905.1 Xestoiulus laeticollis | reverse complement strand
TATAACAAGTAGTTTTTTTAAAAGTATGTATCAAAATTTCCCCCATAGCAAAACATGCAGTTCAGTTCCCCCTTAAAGCGGTCGAAAACTCGTAAAATTAAATATAAATTTACAGTTTGAATTAAATTGTATTCAACGAGCCAATAGGAATCAGCGTGCCGTCCTTCGCCTATCCACATGACCTTCACGTGCCCTCGGAGCTCGTGCACGGGGAGGGGGCGCCACCAGTAGGCTCGTGCGAAAAGGAACAGAATGCTATGCGTGGAAAACCACCTTTGTGAAGCTGTGTTTTGGAAAATCGCTGAATTTCGTTAAAAAAAACACAAAATTCGTTTTATTTAGCTTTATCATCTGTGTGGGGACAACGAGTTAAGTCGATTTTAATTCACCCTTTTCTCGTTTTTGAAATTTTAAGCTTTGCTCTTGCGCAGATCTGTCTGAGGCTCATTTAGCATCATCGAAAACAAGAGATGACATGAAGCATCTAAACAATTAACCCTAACGAAGATCAATAAGACAGGATAAATAGGTAATTACCTTTAAAAAATAGGGTTGCTTAATTATCCTAATACAGGCATAATTTATAGAATGCCAATAAAGAGTGTTTTGCTAAAAAAATGTCCAAAAAGATGGTTATTCTAGATTGTTGATGGGAATGCGTTTTTTTTTTTTGTATAATGTCATGAAAGTATTCTGTGTTAAAACCTTCAAATGAATGTTTAATTCATGTTTATTGTATAAAAAAAACGTCCAAATTCTTCAATTCTCAATAGAATGCTTTGTTCCAAAAATTGCCCAAAGAGATTGTTGAAGATTGGATCAGGAGAACGTTTTCTCGTCCACAGATGGCCATCGTGGATCAGCGGTTGAGACATAGCCATCGGTAGCCGCAATGTCCACGAACAATCCACCGCCCGACGAGGGGATTCCTCCATGCGCGGACCCAGGAGTCTCTTCGTGTAGCAGCCAAGAGGATCTGTCCGCAGCTTCCGCGGCTGAAACCGCCAAGAAGCGGCGCAGGAAGAAGAGGAACCACCACAAGGTGTTCGTTCCCGGCAACTGCAAGTCCCTTCGCCGCATCAAGAGACTGGGCTACACCCCGGAGCACAACAAGCGGAGTCACCGTGTCCGCACTCCGCGGTTGAACCCCGCTCCAAAGATTGCGGAAGGCGGCATTCAGGTAACCGCCGAGTACCCATACACCCGGCAACCCGAGGACGGCACCGAGGGTCCCAAGCGGAAGATTTTTTACTCTTACACCAAAGTGAACGGCAAATCAGCGCGCTACCTCCACGAAACCCCGGAACAGCAGGCGGCACGCCGCGCAAAGTACAAGGAGAGGAACCGAAAGTACAGCCTGAAAGAGACGGAGGAGCAACACCGCCAGCGGCTGGAAAGGAGGAGACTACGAAGGATTGCCGACAGACTAGCGGCAGGCCTGACAGTCGTTAACCGCAGGAGACGGCGGACCGCACGGGAGATAGAGGCCGAACAGCGGCAGAAAGACACGCGGGTAGCCGCAACCGCAAGTGACGAGGAGCGGCTCGAGACCTTGCGGAGGGAGTACGAAGAGTTAGACCGCTACGTGGCCGAGAAGCTGCAAGAGTCCGCAGATGCCAAGAGCCGCCAGCTAGAGATAGCGTACTGGCAGCACGATCCTGAACAGGTACAGTGGTTCGCAAACCACAGAAATACAACAACGTAAAGTCACTACATGTAATAATTTTCCTGATTTTTCAGGTTTGTTCCAACGCTCATAATGCCGCTACGCCGATTGGTTTTTCACCGCCTCTCGGCACCACCAACGGTTACCACGGCGCGGTTCTGAGGCCGCCAAACACAGTATTATACTCCAACGAACCCGTGGACCCGGAAATCGCTCTTCTGGAAACCAGCGACGAGACTTTCGTGCCGGTACAAGTGATCATCCAGACGTGCGACGATTTCGATGACATGCTCGAGATAGAGGAGAACGCCTGACTCCGCAAACACTGCCATCTTATCACCGTTATGTTCATTTTATCTTTCATTGTCGTTTGTAATTTTGCAAAATAAAACGAGATGTTACGCATCATTCTTCCCATATTGCACTACAACCTTTCTGGGTGTCAGCAATGCAATAATAACAAGGTCTCTTTCTTTGGAGCACCTTTTTGTGAAGCATATTATAGTGAAAACTGCACGTTTGCTGGTAGCTGTCTCTTAATGGACACTAAATAACAATCCATATTTTAATGCCAATATCTAAATCGACATTAAGCAGGATTCGTACCGGTTTTCAAGTCTGTAAAGTAGGAACTTTGAAAGGGTGCTCTAAGTAATTTTAAAGAACATTTAAGGAATGGTCTTGGGGGTCTGGCATTTTAGATTTTTTATAAACAAACAGCGAACAGGTTGATATGACACCGTCAAAGCAGATACCAATATCAGCATTGAACTTTTAAATTTAGTTATCAATAGTGTAGGGCACGACCAAATGCTGAATCGATCAATTTCAGGTTTGATGCTTGTAGGCTAAAGCAAATGCTGCAAAAAAATTGCATAGATAATCGATAAAAACGTGGCTTAATAAAATGGCAAATATAATTAAAAAGTGTTGATACAACTACAAATGCATATCCGTGTTTACAAAGCTGCACGCTTTAACGACATGTCATTTTAAAAAAATCGGTATACATCTTCACACCCGAAGTAGTTTCAAAATGTCACGACTCCACAATCTAAAAATTCGTATCAATATAAAAACCTTTCAACGTCCTAAACTCTAGCGGTCATCAGTTCTTTGTTTCTTTTGCGCTTTCCATCTTCTTCTTCCCCGCCAGGTCCCTAAGGCTCCTTAGGGCCTGAAGTCTGTCGGGATCGCACTCCGCCTGCTGTTCGAACCACTTGAGTCCCTTTTCGAAGGAAGCCAGGGCCTGGCCGTGGGTGGGGCAGGACTGTTTTTGCCGCTTGATCTTGTCCAGCACCCTGGCAAGGTTTCTCTCCCTGTAACTGTCCTCCTTGACCAGGGCTAAGACCCGGCGCTTGAGCGTCTCTGATGTCGCGGGGTTGAGGAGGTCGGCCGGGAGGCCCTGCATGTCCGATTGGCTGATGCCGTGGCGCGACTTGAAGTTCTTCAGCCATCCGGTGCTGGCCTTAAACTCCGAGGGTCCCTTCAGCTGCACGCTCACCTCTAGAGCCTTCTCGCACAACTGCGGTCCCGAGACGGATTCTCCCAGCAGCCGCTTCTGTCGGAACCATCGCAGAACGGCATCGTCCACCTGCTCGTCGTTGGCCCTCTTCATCGTCTTCCTCATCGAGCCAGCACGGTGCTCGAGCTCCGACACGTACCTGGATATGGACATCGCGTTCTTACGTATGTCGTAGATGGTGGACATGCCCACGTGGTACTCGGTGGCTAGCTTCGACAACTGCTCCCCCTTCTCGATCCTGTCTAGGATGTCGATTTTATCCCTCAGCTGCAGGACCACGCGCTTGCGTTTGGTGGCCATTCTGGGGTCGGCGTCGTCGTCCCTATTCCATCAAAGGCTGATATTGCGAATGGTCGTGAAAGTCCGATGCATCGAACAATTTGCAACGTACGGGATGACCACGGTGCCCCGAGAGATCAACAACGTGCACGTCCAATTTCTGCGGTATTTTTTAGTTGTCGCGCACGTTCAAAACCTTGCATTTAATTGCAGATGGCAACAGCAGCATTTTTAGCACAAGTTCAAACCGTCACAATTCTTTTAGTAACAGACATGAGCCGAAGTGTACATTATCTCCTCTGCCACATGACACGTACATATTAATATGTGCTGATTATATATAGGATAATAAATTGAATTGAATTCTTCCTGAATCCTGAGAAGAGATGCTAAATCCCAGATCACAGGTATCAACTTTTTGTGATGTTAGGTACTTTGAATGTTGAGAAGAGGTGACATTAAACTGCTAATTCGCAGATCACAGCTAGACTTCCAACTTTTTGTAGCCTAATGTCAGCAGGGTTTCATGTACTTATTTGGGACCCTTTCTTAATCTAGCTCTCTGTCTATTTTACTACCTACTTGTGATATACTCGTAGCACAGTTGAGGGATCAGAGACTCCTATCTTGAATCTTGATTTAGTTAAACGTTGACAATCTCTCGTGAAATACATCAGGACCCAGGAGATGACACATCAGGTGAACAATAGTCATTCTGGTCATCATCAAGTCGACATTTTTACCTCTGGAAATGGTCATCTGGAGATCAATTAACACGAAACCACACTCTCTTTCGTTGGAATAACTTCATAGTAAACAATCTTCTGGCTTAATTTCGAAGTAAATATGCGCAAAGCAATAACAATACGGAATTATATCACAAAAATAACATTGGGATCTAATTTGGAATCATCTTGAATTCGCGAATTCGAATGTAGATATCGATACAAAAATCGATATAGTTCAATATTATCAACTGAATCGATATGAGCAAAGGAGAATGAGATGAAACCCTTCACGCGCAGAATGGCACGTGCCCGCAGCCAATGAGAGTCAATGGAAACTTCGAATTCGCGGCAAAATTCTTTGTGTTCAATGGAATGTCCCGACCTTAATTGTGCAATTATTTGCATTATAATCCGTTTTATAAACTAATTTCTACTGTTTTGTACTGCCGAAGAGTCATGGAAGAACGAGCGAATAACGAGGCTCATTCGGACGACGAAGAAGGAGCCATAAGTTAGTTTTTCAGAGGTTTTATCCATGTTCGCGAACACCTATAGCCTGTAACTGTTCCAAGAGTTGCGTGAAACTGGAAATTATTTCGATTTATTTTACAGGAATTGGCGACATTTACATCCCACCTCCTCCTCTTCCTTGTTTGTCTTTCGATCCGACCGGTCCTCGTCTCATGATCTCCAATATCGTCATCGAAAACTTCAAGTCGTACGGTGGAAAAGTAACTCTTGGACCATTTCAGAAGGTGTGCTCGTTTGTCTGCTTTATTGGGTTTATTTAGCGACGGTCTTGACCAGTTTTGGGACCCCTGAAATTACTGAGTCAGATATGTCACGTCACTTAAACTCACTTTTACCTAATAATTTTATGCACAGCTCAGACAGCTTATAAAGCTTCTTCTCTTGCAATAGCCTAACATAAGTTTTGTTCTAGTACAGTTGCTCACAATTAGGACAATTCACCACGACAAACCTTATCAAAATTTCCTTAATTGGGACCAAGTTCCCAGTGCCCCTCATTAGCATCAGCTGCGCCTTTGGCCGGCCCCTAAACATTGCCCAATAGCCTGTCGCCCTTAAAATTCATCTCTTTTCCCAGTCAATGCCCATGAATACCGATCAAGGGTCACCTATTTGACCTAGCTCTGATGTCCTTAGACCAATATTTCCAACTAACCAATTAGTAAGAACATTATAATCATATAGTGGTCATGCGTAATTATCGTATAAGCCGTAATTGCAGTTGCTCACAAGGACATGTCCCTAAACGCCCCTAGAACAAACCCTAACTTTGCTCAAAGTTAGCGTATTGGACCATTTCAGAATATATTACTCGTTATCTAATATCAAAGTGTCCTAAATGATGCCTCGGGATTTCACGCGTATTAATCTTGCTCGTCATCTCGCCCTCGTTAAGAATTTTTCGGCCATCGTTGGACCCAACGGCAGCGGCAAATCCAATGTCATCGATTCCATGCTGTTCGTATTCGGCTATCGCGCCCAGAAAATCCGATCTCAGACCGTGGGGGTTCTCATTCATAGTAGCGACACGTATCCGAACGTCAAAAGCTGTTCTGTCAGCGTTCATTTCCAGAAAATTATCGATAAGGTACATATGTACAGCTGCCGCGACTATATTTCAAAAACGCCGGTTTCGCCGTTTGTTTAAACGACTTGCTTTGCTTACTATTCAGGAAGGAGACGATTTTGACGTGGTCAAGGATTCACAGTTCGTAATCTCTCGAAGCGCATTCAAAGACAACAGTTCGTTTTACAGCATCAACAATCGCAGGGTTCAGTTCAAAGAAGTGTCGAAGCTGCTCAGGTCGTTCGGCATAGATCTGGATCACAACCGGTTTTTGATCCTGCAGGTAAAAAGACCGCTTGTAACAAATTTCTTCTTTTTTTCCCTCTGTTTATTTTGTCGTTATATTTAAACACCGGGTGCTAAATCCACGGTGGATTTGTTATCGAGAGTTTCTCAAATTTGCTCGGCTCTAGGGCGAGGTGGAACAAATCTCATTGATGAAGCCGAAATCTCCGAACGAGCACGATACGGGCATGCTCGAATTCCTGGAAGACATCATCGGGAGCGGCAGATTCAAAGAGCCCATCGATCTCCTCGCAAAAAAGGTCGAAGAGCTAAATGAATTGCGGACCGAAAAGGTAGGGGCCAACAACAGGTGTTTTATCTACTTATTTTCGGTGACACGGAAGGTCCCGATTAAAAATCTGTTGCCCGCACTTTGTAGCTGAAACGCGTGAAGGCTGTCGAAAAAGAAAAAGACGAGTTGGAAGGACCCAAAAACGAAGCCATAGAGTACATCAACTGGAAAAACCAATTGA
This sequence comes from Xestoiulus laeticollis, assembly GCA_034698905.1. Taxonomy (NCBI): domain Eukaryota; kingdom Metazoa; phylum Arthropoda; class Diplopoda; order Julida; family Julidae; genus Xestoiulus; species Xestoiulus laeticollis. The sequence continues at coordinate 15,457 of JAQGCC010001688.1, read as the reverse complement.
CGGTGAAACAACACGCTATGGCTCAGAATCACATGTAGGTTTAACGTCGCGTAAATGTTTTTACCGCAACAGTGCCCCCGTTCATTTCTTAACGTTTCGCCAGGTACAAGTGCGGGTTGAAAATCGAAGAGAAGATTCGGAAGAAGACTTCGATCGAAACCGAACAGAGCGAGTTTTTGACAAACTTCGGTAAAATCGAAAAGCACATCGAAGCGACAGAAAACGAGAAAGCTGCCCTTACGAAGTTAGTTTCGAAAAACAGATTTTTCCGCACCCGTTTATAACCCCTTCGTTCACGCATTAAAATCCCGCAGACGCGGACACATTTAAAACGCGTTTTCGTGACTAAATTTTGGCCGGTTGATTACGGAAAATGTATGCGATGCTCGATCGTGCGTATCTGAAGATCGTTTTCGTTAACAGGGAATTGAGCAAGTTCTGCAAGGCGCACGAGGAAACCCAGACCAAGGTCAACGAGCTCGATATTTTGGATTTGCAAAGGCGAGAGGACTTGAAGCACACGAGCGGCAAGCTAAAGGAGTTAGTGGTGTCCTTGGAGAAAGAGAAAAAGAAGGTGAGCTAATCTGTTGCCGAGATAAAAAAAATAAAAACCGGCCTGTAAATCAGAGTGCCGCCTTTCACGAAATCAATATTTCCCAGCTTGGCGATCTCGAAATTGCGCCCGCCAAATTGGAAGAGGAAATCGCCGCTCTGCAAAAACGTCTGGACAACGAGCTTGCGAAACGGAAGATAGAGTGCGAGGAAAACGAGCAGCGCGTCATGGCCAGTTTAAGAAACGAAACGAAAGGCATCCAGGCGGAGAAGGATAAGCAAGAGCAAAAGCTGATGAGCCTGCAAAAACCGGTCGACGAAGCTCGAGCTAAGGTAAGAGAAAATGGTGTGCCGTATTTACTCGTGTAATTTTTTTACAATTTGTGAACGTCGTGTTGGCACCGCTTAGAAATCTCCACTTTTAAATATTTGAGAATAGTACGTACGCCACATATAAAAGAATATTTAAAAAAAGCTGTGTACCAGAGCTTCTTAGATGTTATAATTCGTTTTTACGTTTTCGATGACGAAATTAGATGGGCATTGCGCAAGTGGAATTGGATTTGTACACCAAAAATGCCCAAAACGAAGAGACTCGGTTGAAGGAAATGCAGGCGGCGATCGACAAAAACGTCACCAACCTACAGGAATTGGAAACGTAAATATGTTTTCCGTTATTTAATGTACCGGTACCCGTAGTGTTGAGATTTTGCAAAACTATTAATCTCTTATGTTAAAATGCAAAAATAAACTGATTTAAAAATAATAGACGTTTTCAAAACGGTTAATAAATCTAGAGAAAAAAAAATCGCCGAGCTCGATTTCAAATTGTCTCGGGACTCGCAAACTCTCTTAAAATGACACGCGGAGGTCTCTCGTTGATGCTTGCCCAATTCGAAAATGGCGCCGAGAACCTCCAATCGCATTTATTGATGTGGGATTATTTATTCCCGGCGAGGTAGCGAATTAAAATCGATTTTAATTTAATCCCGTCGTAGCGAAATGAAGACGTTAAGCGTGGAAGTGCCTCGTATCGAAGAGCTTCTGAAGAAAGCTGCGAAGGAGTTGATAGCGGTCACGGCGAACGAGACTCAAGCCACCGAAATGGTCAGCTTCATTTAAAAAGAGTTCATTCGCATTACACCTTAATACCTCAATACTGATTTTTTTTAAACTAACGAACAGTTTAAAAGTCGGCGCGTCAAGTTGGAGGAAATGAGGAGTGCCATGCAGACGTCGCACAGCCGAGGAAGGATCCTGGAGGCTTTGATGCGAGAAAAAGCAGCGGGAAAAATCCCCGGCATCGTCGGAAGATTGGTGAGTTTCAGAGATCCAGCGACCGAATTTTTCACCAAATTTCGAAAGCGTCATTCGCACCGTTTAATCCGCGTTAAAAGGGAGACCTTGGGGCCATCGATGCAAAGTACGACATCGCGATTTCTACTGCATGCCGGCCTCTCGACAACATCGTAACGGACACGCTGACGTCTGCCGAGGCATGCGTCTCGTTCCTCAAGAAGCACAATCTCGGACAGGCCACGTTCATCGCCCTGGATAAGGTAAGGGCAGTTTCGATCGAGAGTTAAACGACGAGATAAATATCCGCGGACTCACGATTCCGCTATTTTGTTTTTAATCCATCGACAGATGCAGTCTTGGAACGACCACATTAAGAAGAAATTCACGCCGTACGTGGTTTCCGAAATCAACATTTTTTGGATTGATAAGAGGTGTTTCTTAACACGAAGGCATTAATCGAATTGATTTGTCCGTTACAGTCCCAACGGAGTTTGTCGCCTGTTCGACCTCATCAAAGTCAAGGACAAAAGCGTGCTGCCCGCGTTTTATTTCGCCCTGCGTGACACCTTGGTGGCCGACAACATCGATCAAGCCACGGCTATCGGACTACAGGGGAGGACGAGATACAGGGTCGTCACTCTACAAGGGGAACTTATCGAGACTTCCGGTAATTTTGCGTTATGAACCGTGAAACGCCAACTGCTAAATGAAGTTGTTTCATTCGGCATTTTATTTTTCCTGAAATCCGATTTATTCAGGTACGATGAGCGGGGGAGGAAACAGGCCCATGAGAGGGCGGATGGGAACCTCGGTGGTCGCGGACGCGGTGTCGCCCGAGCAAGTGGAAGAAATGCAACGGGAGGTGAACCAGCTGCAAAGGAAGTTGGAGGAACTGACGCCGAAGAAGCTGGAGCTTCAGGAAAGCATAAGCACGCAGGAGAGATTCGCGCAGTCGATGAAACATACCGTGCAGAAGAGGAAGATGGAGTTCGAGGTCGGTGGAACTTCACTAGCTTTCTTTTGCCAGCACATACGCTCGTATTTCCAGAATCTTCGTCCCACATCATCGGCGAAATCATATTTCTAAAAAGCCTGTTCTTCTTCTTCTTCGTGCAGGGCGTTACGCAGCAGCAGGAAGTGCTCAAAGTGCAGCTGAAGGAGCAGGAGAAAAGAGTCGAAGCTACGACTCCCGACGAGAGGAAAATCAAAGAGCTCACAGAGAACGTGAACGCGGAGAGAGCAGGTGATATGTTTATAGCGAAAGCTTCGACAATCGGACGCTCTTATAGATTTGCAGTCGTTGCTCACGCACGTTTTTTCCCTTCTGCCCCCATTATCGACAGTGTTCGAGAAAGCCGACAAAGCCGCCGCCAAAGTTAAGGAAGTCATTCAGAGGTAATTAATTATGTCGCGGAAATATGAGAATTATGAGAAAAGGCGGTTGACGCTGATCGGTTTTCCCTTTCTCGCGCGCGCGCCTTCCAAACTCCTCGATAGATTGCACGACCAGATCATGGAAATCAGCGGCAACAAACTGAAGGCTGCCCAGAAGCAGGTCAGCGACGTCAACGAGCAGATAGACGAGGCGACATCCGCCGTGAACAAGAAGAGGGTGGGAATCAAGACGGCGAAGAGGAACTTCGAGAAGTCCAAGGAGAAGATCGCCAGCACGGAAACGGAAATAGAGGAGAGCAAAGAGAAGATCGCCAACTTGAAAAAGGTCTTGAAAGAAGCCGAAGAGATCGCCACGAATCTATTCGACAAGTTGGGGGAACTTAAGGTAAATTTGCCCACAATGTTGCCCGATTAAATCCGCTGTGTTTACGCCCTTATTTAACTGCGGTCTTTTCCTTCTCTCCGCGCAGGAAGAGAGAACCAAGATCGACGAAAAGCTGTCGAAGGTCAACCGCCACGCCGAAAAATCCAAAGCCGAGCTGCAGGAAATGAAGAGCAGAAAGATGGACATAGATCACGAGCTGAAGCAGCTGACGGACGCGCTGCACGTCGAGGAATCGCGGATGAACAAGTGGAAAAAAGACGTGAGGACCTCTCGCGGTTGCCTTCTTGCCGAAACATGGTTTTACGGACGGATTTGAAAAGTCGCTTTCGCTTTCCAGATTTCGAAAATGAGCTTGGAGCAGGCGGATGGAATCGAAGCGCTGGAGCTAAAGATGCTCGGCGAAGACGAACTGAAGGAGTTTGACGCAGAGGCTTACAACTACGAGATCGCTCTTCTGGATCAGAACTTGAATAAAGCGAAGCCGAACATCGCAGCCATCGCCGAATATTGCAGAAAGGCGAGGGGCTTTTTTTTTAAAATCTAGAATACCCGGCCGACTTAACGAATAAGAAATTTTTACAACTCGTTCTGCTTTTTTTTTTTTCATATACACTGTTCGCAGGAACAAGTTTACCTGCAGCGCGTCGAAGAAATGGACGTGATGACGAAGGAGAGAGACGCGCAGCGCAATCACCACGACAGCCTTCGCAAGCAGAGGCTCACGGAATTCATGAAGGGGTTCGGCATCATCACCAGAAAACTCAAGGAAACCTATCAGATGCTTACTCTGGGAGGTGACGCGGAACTGGAGCTGGTCAATTCGCTGGACCCGTTCTCTGACGGAATCGTTTTCAGGTGAGGCAGCGAAGAGATGGGTCTTCGATGCCAAAGCTCTTACGAACTTTCGGCGATTATACTTTCTTGTACTTTTTCTATTCAGCGTTCGTCCGCCTCGCAAGTCGTGGAAGAACATTTCGAACCTTTCCGGTGGCGAGAAGACGCTCAGTTCTCTGGCGCTCGTATTCGCCCTGCATTACTACAAGCCGACGCCGTTTTACGTGATGGACGAAATAGACGCCGCGCTGGATTTCAGGAACGTTACCATTGTCGGTTATTATATCAAGGTAAGCGAGATTTGACAATTTGCCGTGTAAGAAGTCGTGTTTTTGGAATCTATGATGTTGTGTTTTTGAAGTTTAAAAAGCAACGCTTTTGATGTCAGAGATGTCATGTTTATAAGACAAGTTGTTGTGTTTTTAAAGTTTAAAGTCGTGCTTTTGATTTCCCAAAATAACCCTCGTACTGTTATGGTTAAGTTTTCCAATCGAGACGTTTATCCATATAAAATGTGGAACCGCTATGCTATTTGAATTTAGAGTTATTTACGTACATTTCTGTCCTCTTGTTTCAGGAACAAACTAAGAACGCACAGTTCATCGTTGTCTCGCTGCGAAACAACATGTTCGAGCTTGCCGATCGACTGGTCGGCGTCTACAAGACGTACAACACCTCGCATTCGGTGGCCATCGATCCGAGATCTGCAGCCGCAGAGGAGCCCTGATCGTTGCCGCAGGTTCGAATCACGGTAACCTCAAGTCGAGTCTTAAGTCGATTTGAGGTTACAGTGATTGAACGAAAATGTATCAAATACACGAGTCGGAGCTCGATATCAGGTCGATTTCAACCAGAATGAAAGAATGAAATTCATTCGGGTTGAAATCAACCTGATATCGAGCTCCGATTTGTTTATAATCATTGTTAACATTTTTGATCGATAATAGTATTTGTAACACTAATAAACTTTCATGTTTAACTCTAGATAATGTTTTTTTTTAAATTTTACTCAAGCGTGCATATGTGGTTAAATCGGTTTCTTAGTTATCTTAAAAAGTGAAGGAAAATAAATGATTACTTACTTTTTTTGCTGGCGAAATTGTACGAATCGGACAAGTATCCACTTCTAACAGATGCATTTGATATCACACTCCAGCTTGAAAACCTAAAATTAAAAAAGGCTGTAAATTGGCATGGGTAATTAGACAAATCATATTTTTTTTGAAAGTAGATTTGATTAATGTATAAAAAAAATGTAAAGAAATTGTTTCCTACATGCCAGGCATTGGGAAAATGGCATAATTGGTCTGAATTTTCAGAAAAAAATATGGCAAGAACGTATTGAAATAATTAAGATACGAGTACTTATTGCGTAGAAAACCGGTTTTAAATACATAAATGACGAAGACAAACATGGGTAAAGGCACAAAGAAAGGAATAATCAAGAGTCTGTGATCAACCAACAGCCCTCTAACAACTGCAACTAGTAGCTTTTAAAAGAGTGGAGAAGTACTGTGTGACTCTGCATTGGGGTTGAATATGAAGACCATTTTCTCAAGACCGTAGACAAAACGAGGATATAAGGAAGGGAAAGTCATTCAGTCAGGGCGATCGATCAACAATTAACCATCCAGCAACTTCATTTTAAAAACTCAATTGTTTTTGTATGATCTACATTGGGGTTATGTGAAACGACCGTTGCCTGATCCGACTATGGATTTATACCAACACATACAGAATGCCATGTCGTGAAATTAATAGAAACTTTCGCGAAATCGACAATTTCTTTAGTGGTAGTAGTAAGGCATGTGTTTTCTTTAAAAAAATCATGATAAAAGTAATAAAAAGCTTACAATATTTCGAAATTCCCTCTTCGCGGATGTAGAAACAGACGTTGTTCCGATGCGGCGTCTGCAGCCGAACTAAATTTAAAAAAAAGAACATATTCTATACGGCGCTCTATAATAGCGCGTGCAAGCCGGTCATCGCGTTTGCCGCCAAGGGTATTCCATAAATGTAAGTCAATCGGAATAGGTTCATCCATAAATGACAGTCAGGCAATATGGGGCCATCCATAAATAACGGTTCAAGTTATATGGAACTTTCCAACTTTCCATGATATTCACATAAAATGGGGCCCTCCATAAATGACGTTCAAACCAAATGGAGCCATATATTCATAAATGACATAGGTTCGTCCATAAATGACGGTCACACAATAATGAGGCTATCCATATTTGATAGTCACACAATATAGGGCCATCCATAAATAACGGTCAAGTAATATAGAACATACCATAAATGATATTCACATAAAATGGAACCATCCATAAATGACGTTAAGACCAAATGGAGGTCAAAATAGGTTCGTCCATAAATGACGTTTACGCAATATGGGGCCATCCATAAATAACGGTCATGTAATATATGACATCATAAATGATATTCACATAAAAAAATGGGTCCACATAAAATGAGGCCATCCACAAATGTCAGTCACTCAAACAGGGTTCGTCCATAAATGACGGTTACGCAATATTGGGCTATCCATAAATTACGGTCACGCAAAATGTGGCTATAATATAGAGACGGAAAAAAAAATTAAAATAGTGATTATGGTTCGTTTATATTGTTAAAATATTAAAGAAAAATAAATATATACAAAGAAATTCATCAAAAATTACATCATAAAATATATAAACTCATTGAAAACGACAAATCACATCAATCCACTCCCGAATAATCCTGATTCGCATCGATTTCCAAACAATCCACAATCCAGAAATTCCATAAGTATCCACACGATGACTAAAAATATAAGTTGGCACATATCCCCTTGAAACTGTCTTCGGAGGGTACGGTTAGTACCTTGGTGGATCCCTCTCATTCTCATAGTTGATCTCACCGAATCTCATGGTTTTGCTCCAGTGGTGCGTCCACTGCAGTTCTCCATTCTTCTCCTCCATCTCCTGTTTGTGTTCCTTGCAGATGACAAAACAGTAGATGAAACATCCTACGAGGGCCACGAAGCCGAAGATCAGGATGAAGAGACCAATCCACCAGACGAAAGCCGGATCGAACAGCTGGGTCACAACCACGAAACCTAAGCAAACCAAAACTGCGGCCAAATTGAACAGGAGCAGAAGACAGCAAAGACCCCTGATGCGAGGACACAGAGGATTCTCGGCTACGTCCAAGGTGCCCGTTACGTGACCGCTGCGCTTCGTACGAGAAGACACGTAAGACTGATCCGAAGGAGCGCCGCTGTGGTAAGAAAGCTCGGAACCACGGTGACCGGACATCCTAAGAAAAGCAAAAGAAAGCTTAGTTAATACATGGAAAAAATAAGGTAAAAGTCGAATAAGTTGTGTATTCTTTTAAAAACGGCTTTAAATGAGTATGATATTTTTCAAATATAATTTGAAGAAAAAATTGATAAAAAAAAAAATTAACATACGAGTTCGTGTTAAAAAGTTGTATCGTAAGAAATTAGACTATACTAAGACTACCCAATTTGAATATTTGCATAATATTTTTTTGTCTAAACAGGTGGGGGAAAACGAATTTTTATGGTTAAAATTAATGGCAATTTGATTTAAAGTCTGCAATTTTCTAACAAATACAAGTTTTTAAATCGACTATTTTGCATAAGTTAGAATTCTGGCTGAAAATGCAAAAAAACTCATCCACCACCAGGGGGTGCTGAACAGAACTAGCTCTAATTCTTGTCAAAATAGATGGTCCTGGATGCCCTTAAGTCCCATCTATTACATACAATGTTTGTTAAGAGTTATAACGTGGCTATTTTAATCAACACCTAAAATATTGAAGTATAAGATGTATACATGCTGGCAATCTAATGCTAAAGGTCCATACACCACTAGGCGGTGTTGAACAAGAATAATATGCAAATTCATTCAAAATATACAATTAATTCCTAGATGTTCAATAAGCGGATTAGCTAGTATAGAACCAGACCAAAAACATGTGCGAATTAATGTAATATTACTGTAAAAATAAGGATATACATGTAGTCCTACAGTTTTGATAAAGTTTAAACGCTTCTCTGTGCACCCACTCCATAATTTAAATTTTTTCTATCAATTAGTCTTAGTTTTCTTATTTTACAAGTTTTATATAGTTTTAACTTCATATATACATGTACATGTAATTCGTATAATAACTTTAAATCTTGCAAAAGCATATCAAAATTTCTTTTCAAAATTTGTTTAAGTTTGCAAACCTATAGCATTAAGAATGTCCAGAATAGGCAATTTGGGTTAAACTTTCCCTGGTCAAGCCCACATTTCTTACATCGAATTTCTTCATAAAATCTTCAACTTTTACGAATTATGAAAACCTAATTTTGAAAGCAATTAAGACGTTTAATACTAATCTCATTGATTTACTTACTTTTTTGGTCGAAATGTTTTTGGATATTACCGTATTTCTTGCATTTTTACCCCAAGACGTTTTTCCTACTATGATTTCTCAAGCTACTTTCGATGACACCTTCTCATGCACCTACTCTCTTCAAGGTTTGTCTATAAACCTGTTTTCAGGTGCGGTTTTTTATTATTTTTTTTTACAAGGGTGGATCTCATTCGTTCAAATGTTTTTCAACCTCCTCAAACTTTACCAAAAACTTGTCCAAATTGGGTAAAATTTGTAAGAAATATTACAATATTTAAGGGCGAGCCTCTAGTTGTATCATTTAACACACACATGTAACGGTTTTAGATTATATTTCACTTTTATAAGTTAGTATAAACACTAGTAAAAACTTTAAAATATTATTTGGTTATTAAATAGTTATATTTTACACAAAAACAACTTGTTCAGGCATTTTTTTACCTAAATTGTAATATTTTGGTGCTAATTTTATCCAATAGCGTAATTTTCAACTGTTTTTTCTATCTTGATATACATCCATAATGTGTTTATCACTTCAATACTGTCATTTATTATACATTTACATAAAATAAAACATTAAAAAAACATGTTTTAACACGTTTTTAAACATTTAAATAATGCAGGCCCCTAGAATGACATTTTCTTAATTTCTATGTTATCGATTAGCAATTCCAGCAATGGTAATCTATTATCACTGTTTCCATTTATAACATTGCTGGATAGTACAATCGATAACCTCATGTTATCGCTTAAGTTCTCCAGTATTAAAAAAACATGGCAACTGCAACCGATAACTATTTAACATCACTTGTGCAATCCAGCAATATATAATAGGTTTACATATTAACTTTAGCAATTGCTGACATCTACAATCGATAAACACCGGATTCTATTTCACCAGGCTACTGTAGCCAATACCTAAAATTATTGGCAAAGACAAAAATTAAATGCATAACCAAATTTCTATTATTATTATCGTTTATCGCATCAAAGACTTCCATTAAAGTGTTAAATTTATACAAATGTTTACTTTAATTTATTTTTTTTAAACTACTAGAATACAAAGGTGATTATGTTCGCCTGGTTGAACAGAACTTATTAGGAATCTTTCTGCCTACATCCGCACGTGAACATTGATTCGAACAAGATGGCCACGATCAGCTGCTTCAAAAATCCTTCAAAATTAAGTTTATTTTTAAAATATTGTCAAAATGCACAAAGAAAAACATATTGTACAATCGCGCACACAATCAAGGTGCAAGAGCAGATCAAGAAAAAGAGAGAAGAAGCTCTTCTTGGAGGAGGAATGAAAAGAATTGCAGCTCAACATAAAAAGGTTGCAAGTTCGACCTTCATTTATTAATTTAAAATTTTATATTTTTAAATTTTGATATAATAAATATGTAACATTCTATGTAGGGTAAACTGACAGCCAGAGAACGTATTCAGCTCCTGTGCGACCCTGGAACGTTTGAGGAATATGACATGTTCATTGAACACACTTGTACCGATTTCGGGATGGAGAAAGAAAAAGTAGGACCTATATAATTTCAATGTCATTCATTAGTATGAATTATTAATATTTGTGATATATATAAAGTGAAACCCTTGACAATCAACTGTGAAGAAATAACCCGGAAACCTTGAAAATTAATATCAAGGAGTCCTATAACCCTGAAATGTCAGGGAAATTGAATATACAGGGAATTAATAAAGCTATAGATAAATGGGATTGATTTATAAATTCAGGGAAATTAATCACAAATATTACACTCTATTTTACCATTGCCAGTTATTAGTTATTACAAAAGTGTAGCTACGGCACTTTCGGACAGCCCCGTATCAATAGAAATTAAATTATGGGGAATCCCCCTTTTATAAAAGGGGGATTCCCCATAATTTAATTTTTAAACAAAGTGACAAAAATACATTTTGCGTAATCAAACAACTATTTAATGTCACTTATTTGCTAGCCTTCTAATTATAACTTATTTTAATTAATTATGATTTTGATATAACTCAGATACCACGATGGGAAAAACAGTTTTAATAGTAGTGGGTGCAAAACCGAGATGAATTCAAGGTGCCTACTTGCAAAACATTGAAAGTTTGGCCCTAAAACAGTTTCATAGCGACGAGACGAGAATTTATCAGGACTTATTGGCATAATTTTGCATTTTCAGTCATATAGTAGGTCAGGAAAAATTGGTTTAAAATCAGGATCCTACTTTCACCTCAATAGTTTATTGAAATTTCGTTTTCCAGTATGCTGGAGATAGTGTTGTCACTGGCCGTGGCCTCATCTACGGGCGACTCACTTATATCTTCAGCCAGGACTTCACTGTATTCGGAGGAAGCCTGTCCAGCGTTCATGCCAAAAAAGTCTGCAAGGTTAGCATCTTTGCACCTTTGAGTTTTAGTTCTTTTTCTGCCTGAAGTGAGATTGCTAAATTACCAATTGTGTTTTAAGATCATGGACCAGGCCATGATGGTTGGAGCCCCAGTAATAGGTCTCAACGATTCCGGCGGCGCTCGAATCCAAGAAGGCGTTGAATCTCTAGCAGGATACGCAGATATATTTCAGCGTAACGTCTTGGCTTCAGGAGTAATTCCTCAAATTTCCCTCATCATGGGACCTTGCGCGGGTGCGTTGTTTATCTTGCCGAAATTCGCCTTGTTTCGTATCGGTTCATGTCCTTATGTCGTTCAGGAGGAGCCGTTTATTCGCCAGCGCTTACCGACTTCACGTTCATGGTTAAGGACACGTCTTATCTATTTATCACTGGACCTGAAGTCGTAAAGGTATTTTTAAATTGCATTAAAGAGCTGCTCTCCGAGTTTAAGAAACTGATAAAGTCTTCAATTAAATTCAGTCCGTAACGAACGAAGACGTCACTCAAGAAGAGTTGGGAGGAGCGAAGACTCACACAACTATCTCCGGTAATCGAAATGAGGGATTCGTACATGCATCATTAGTCCAAAACTAGATTTTTAAACAATTTCTACTGTTTTCAACAGGCGTTGCGCACAATGCTTTCGAGAATGACGTAGATGCTTTGTTACAGCTTAGAAATGTTTTCAATTTCTTGCCGCTGAGCAACCAAGACGCAGCCCCCATCAGACAGTGCGATGATCCTTGGTAAGTATGATTCTAAACATTTTTTTTCACTCCTAGTCATCTTTCTTTGCTTTTTATGCAATCTAGCAGGTTTTAGCACCTGAAATTTCATAGTTTGTATGCCAAAACTGGACTTCTGTCTTCTATCGAACACCGTATATATTATTTTTGCCAAATGCTGGAGTGTGTAGACCCCTAAGACATCGCAGTTAGTTATAAACAGTCATTTTGTAGTGTTAGATGGTGAGGGACATGCCGAACCGTTTGTTATATCAATCGGTTCTTTATATCCTGGACGTTAGTTAAACGAGAGACTAATGCATGAGAGGTACAAGTGCATTTTGGTCTGGATAAGCCACTTTTCGTTATTTCGAGAGCTAACTGCTGTGTTTTGTTGACTCAAATCGTTTTCTGTTTTTAAACAGGAACAGGATGGTTCCTGGTCTGGACACTGTCATTCCTCTGGAAAGCACGGCTGCTTACGACATCTTGGACGTAATCTTGGGAGTTGTGGACGAGCGAGATTTCTTCGAAATCATGCCGACTTACGCCAAAAATATCGTCATTGGATTCGCAAGAATGAACGGACGCACCGTAGGCGTAGTTGCCAATCAACCGAAATCAGCCGCTGGTAACTAACTGATACGATAACTCTGGAATTATTCTTAAAACCGAAAAATAGCCTTTGAAACTTGTACCGATTTCAGGCTGTTTGGATATCAACTCTTCCATAAAAGGAGCCAGATTCGTTAGATTCTGCGACGCTTTCAACATACCCATCTTAACTTTTGTAGACGTACCCGGATTCTTACCCGGTAATCTACAGTTTCATACTTATGTAGTCGCCGGTTAGCATTAATCTGTTAATTTTAAACTTATTTTATTTGTAGGTACCAGCCAAGAGTACGGAGGAATCATTAGACACGGCGCTAAACTGCTGTACGCTTTTGCAGAAGCTACCGTGCCGAAAGTCACCATCATAACCCGAAAGGTTCGCTTTTTTTACCTCTCTAAAATGTCGTAGTCTTGAGATTATATCATATTTACTCGTATAAGGGCCCCACCCACACTTTTGAGGATAAAAAGACAACAGTTAACAATTTTTCTACACTAAATATGTTAAAAATTTGTGTGTAATTTGTGTATAAAAAAATAACTCTTGGATCAAAGGTAAAAAATTGTAGAAAAAAAAAGAGAGGCTCTTACACGAGTAAATAAGGCATTTGCCGAATATTTAACACATTCATACGGTGTTTATTTAGGCGTATGGCGGGGCGTACGACGTCATGAGTTCCAAGCATCTAAGGGGAGATATAAATTACGCGTGGCCAACTGCCGAGGTCGCAGTCATGGGTGCGAAAGTAAGCAGGATGCCTCGTACTTATTTTATTTTTTGTCCGTACAATGGGTTCCTCATATTTTAAAATCTTTTAATTTTAAAATTTTAGGGAGCTGTGTCTATAATTTATAGAGGACAAGGAAACACCCAGGAATACGAACGGGAATACATCGACAAGTTTGGAAATCCTTATCCAGCTGCCATTAGAGGTTGCGATAAACAACTTTCGGTATTACGTAAAATGTTTAAACTGCTTTTTTAACAGTTAATTTTTTTTTTTTTTTTAGGATTTGTAGACGACATCATCGAACCTAGAACCACTCGGAAGAAAGTCTGCGAGGCGTTAAGCATGCTGTCCACTAAGAATTTGACTAACCCTAAGAAGAAGCACTCCAATATACCTTTGTGAGAAAGGGGTCAAAGTTCGAAACGAGCCGAGAGGATGCTTGTAGAGCAGAGTCCAAGACGAAAGACGAGTTTTCGTAATTCGAGCGTTATGAGTTTATTTTATGGTAAAAGATAGCTTCTACCAAAAAGTCTAACATTTGAGGACCTACACTGTAAATGTTATAAAGTATTAAGACTGAAATTTAATAACTGTAATCGTAGTGGAATTTTCAAAGGTTTAAGAAATAAATATTTGTTTTTAACTAAGTACTGCAAAATATACAGTGTGTTTATTTTCATTTTTACAAATGGGAATTTGAATATTTATGAATTTGATGTCATATTTCCTTATAAATAATATTATTTTATCGTTAAGCGATGTCATATTTCCGTAAGAATGACGTCAAAATGATCCAAATTGAAAAAAAAATGATGAGAAATAGCTTTTGTTGACACATAATTATGTATTTTTAGTTAAATTCTTCCATTACTGTTTCAAAGTTGCAAATTGTGCCCACTATGATGTGCTATCCCACATAGCTTCAAAATATATAAGTTGTTATAACTCTAAAATCAGTAATTAGACGATACTAACCATTGTTAATAAAATATTAAGTTCAATTAAAACCAAAAATTGTCGATTTATTACATACATGTACATGTACATGTACATTACATGTAAATTAACCATATCATAAAACTTCTAAATATCCGCATTTCCCCAATGCTCTGGTGCTATGTGGCATTGCCTATCATCAAAGGGGACAATCCCCCTTTTACCCTCTGGATAGCCCCTCTAACGGCTTACTCATACAGGAGGCGGGACACTTTTATAAAGTGTCTTTAGACTAAAACCCATCCAAACTAAGATAAGTCTTCCAAGGGACGATCCACAAATGACGTCTGCGGATTTTGTGAGAATTTATAGACACTATCCCCCCTCGTTTTCCCCTGGAATGGCCCCTTAATGTTATGCTAACTTTCACAGTGGGTGGGAATTTTAGTACAACCTTGGGATTCCGTTGGTTGTAAACGTGCGCAATTTATATGTACAGGTATGTTAAAAATCTCATTTATTTGCTCTCGTGAATTAATTATGAAATTATGTAAATCATAAATTTATTTTGGTTACCAATTTCTGCTTTGATTATTCAAAAAATGATTGCATTTTTTCTTATTTTTGGGCTATGGAATTCAGTTTTATTTTTCGGTGTTAGAATTATTTATGTTTTTTTTATGAATTATTTATTATTTATGTTAGAAATAATTAGAGGAATTCAAGGAATAATTGCATTTTTGCTCTTTTTTTGGGTTATGGAATTCAGTTTTATTTTTCGGTGTTAATTTATGTTCGAAATAATTAGAGGAATTCAAAAAATGATAGCATTTTTTGCTTATTTTTGGACTGTGGAATTCCGTTTTATTTTTCGGTGTTCATTTACGTTCGAAATAATTTGAATATTTCGGAATTTTGTGTTTTCTTTTCGGCCACCAGGTGGCGTCATCATCAGGTTCCGCGGAAATTTTGGAATTCCAAATCAGTTGCTCTCCAGTCTTCGATGGGTGTGGATGTCTCCTATTATAAGGTAAGAAAATTTCTTTTGTTAATTACATGTAAACATGAAATTTTTAGCATAGGCTACAATTGCGCACTTACACCCCAGGTAACACACAATGTTGGGCCAACGTTTTATTTTCGTTGGCAATGCTGGCAAATCGTTGGCAGTTGGCATCA
>JAQGCC010001687.1:0-22016 GCA_034698905.1 Xestoiulus laeticollis | reverse complement strand
TTATAGATTAGACCACCCTGCACTAAATGAATAACATACCCAGAGTAATATTATATAATTTCCGACAAGAAACAACGATGCATACCTCAAAAAAAAAACCACATATTTTGCACGATACTAATTTCCAAATTGAAATGGCATGTCAATTCAATTCAATTCGTTACCCTGCAGTCAGCAGGTAATAAGCCATGTGGCAGGGGGCAAAGTGCCAGATTTTGAAGGGGAATAGTATATGGTCATAGCCGCTTTTTGGGGCACTATCCCGGCATCCGCCTATATGGGCGATTAACCGAGGTTGTGGGAAACCACGAAAAACCACACCCAGGATAGCAGACCGGGGTTCGAACCCGGGTCTCCCGAATTCAAGGAGAAGCATAACCACTAAGCCAACATGTTTACGGAAAAAAAAACATTTCTCCATGTTTAAGACGCTTTATTTTCCAAAAAAAATCAAAAAAATGTCTTTTTATAGCGTTTATCAGTTATACTGTTAAAAATATTTTTGTTTACATTTCAACTGAAAATCTCTCTGAAACTTATTCAATCGTACAGTATATGACACAAAGAAGCAGTGCCTCTGTTTTCTGGTTTCAACTTTCACACCTTAATTAGTACACAATGTTCTGCGCAGTCTTATACTAGGGCCAATCCAGTACTTTTTTCGAAATAATATTTATGATTCCGCTTAATTTGGAGTTAAATCCGAGGTTAATAGAAAGGAGGCCGAGCAGTCGGAGGTGGACCGAGCGGCGGCAGTTGATGCTGTGGTGGAGGGCCGCTATTGCGTTGTTGTGTCGGCCACGGGGAAGGTGGCGGTGGATACTGCGGACTGCCCAAGTGAGAATGGTCCTCGTACTGGGTCTGCTGCGTTGATGGATTGCTATAGCGCTGTGGAGGTGGTGCCATAAAGCGAGGCGGCCCCTGATGGTGGGTGAGTGTGGGAGGTGGTACCTGCGACGAATAGATGGGCGGGGGAGGATAATGGGGAGTGAAAGTGGTGACTATGGTTGGCGTGCAGTAAGTGGCAGGGTATGAGACGGGAGGTGGTGTGGAATAGTTTGGTGCCACCATTTGCTGTAGATAGTTGGGTTGCGGCACGGGCGGGGGAACGGAAGCTCGCTGGTGGTAGTTTGGAATGTACTCGGTCGGGGGAGTGCCAGCTGCGGAATCGTCGTGAATGGGGACCGTTATTAGATTGGTGCGACTCGGCGGCACCACGTTGGACGGCGCCACGCTAACCACTGGGATTGGCGAGGAGCCGTATGCGGACACCGCCACGGCACCGGCGGCGGTGGCAACAGGAACGCAAATTGGGGGTGGGACCCCGACTGAGCTTAACGACTGAGATACCACCGCGAGCGAATAGGGCGACATGATGGGAGGAGGAGCTGACCGATCGTAATTGCGGTGGACTTCTGCGCCGAACGAACCGATTTGGGATTGCTGCTGCTGTTGAATCATGGAACCGGATAGCTGGTTGCGGTAGTGATCGTGCGTGGCTTGGTTACGCGACTGACCGCGCATGCGGTAATCTGGAGGTGGGCCCGAGTGGTGATGGCTGCTGGTGGTGTTGGTGGACGATCGCCCGCCGCCTGAATCGTTTGCTGATCCTTTGGACGGCGTGGAGGAAGATGTTGTCATCGACGAAGTCGAAGCAGGGACCGGCTGACGCAAGTGACGGTGATTAATGTGCGCCTGTAAATCTCGTTGCGACAAGTACGTCCGGCAACAGCCATCGCTGCCATTGCGACGCAAAGCACCGTAAATGCACATGAACAGCTGACCGAGGCCTACTTGCTCTACACGACTCACTTTCTCGTCACATCTGAAATGAAGAAATATGAGTTGGTATAAAGTTAGGTGCTTTGAGAGCCGTCCGGTTGTGGGGAGAAAAGGGAATGTATACCTCGGACAAAGTTTTTCCGATTTCAGTCCGCACTCGTAGCAGAAGACGTGTTTGCACGGAATCTGAAACAACAAGATGGACGTATGTTCACGAATTGCTTTCATAGCTGGTAAACAGCATAAGAAAATTACGAGCGTTACCATTCGTCCATAAGATAAAATGGGCAAGGAGCACTTTTTGCAACAGTGGATCAATGGATTCATCATTTTCGTTCCAATCAAGTTAACCTGAAGAACAAAGATATTCAAGCACAGGCCACTCGAGAGTTAAAGAACCAGCAGATTGGTATTCTAACCTTGTAATCCCATCGCAGTTTCACGTTCCGGTGCACAGGTTCAGGCGGGCCGCGATCAATCGTAGTGAATGTAGGCGCCTCTAACTTGAAAATATCTTCTTCGATTTCATCAACTGTAACAGGTCGAGACATATTATTTGACTTTGACATTTTCAATTTTTTCGAAAGGTTCCTGGAAGAATTCTTACATTTTATCGGTTCGCTTTCAATGTTTTCTTTTAGCCCATCGTCTTCTTTGGGTTCTATTTTAACTACAACTGCAGGTGCAGGTGCAGGTGCAGGTGGTTCCTTTTTTCCTCGGCCACCTTTTCTCCCGCCACGCCCTCTTCCCTTCCCTTTCAACTTCAGAGAAATGTTTTTTCTCACGGTTTGAGACTGTGCGTTCATCGCAGGTATTATATCACCCTCAGATTCCAATTCTACAAGAAAATGATGATTGAAATCGCAGCGTTTTATGTCTGTAATGCCGACATTTCACTAACATGCATTAGATAATTTTCCTTCTGGGGAGGGGGAAGAGTTTACATGTAAAAAGCATATGACATTTTGGGTTATAGTGCTTATTTTGTATTTTAATCCCTAATTTTTAACTGGTTCAAATCTCAAAGAGTTGGACATAAAAGAAACCGAAAATTATAGATTTATAGACACAAATTTGTTAGGGTTCTTAGATGGTGTAACTGGGGGAGGGAGTTCAGACCCCTAAACCCCCTTTATCTATTATTAAAGTGCATGCATAGCCCTTTTATCTCCCTCGACCTCAACAGCATTTAGGACATTTTTCATACGATGTGTTTACATGTACATTCCTCAATTTCTGTATCTCCAAAGTGTTCAATTTATTCATAAAAATGCACAAGACAAAAAAATGTTCCTAAAATTCTCAATAAATACAATAGTTATTGTTTGATGCACCGCTATTTCTAAAGCAAATTGTTATTGAGATAAGCGAGTGCAATATACAACTTCTCTACTTCAATCTAAGCCTAATTCACCAAAAGGATGACTATATAAAGACTTGAATAGCTAACTAATTTGCATATTAATTCCAAATATCAAATTTACTTTTATAGGTAAACAATCATTTGAATACAAACAAATTATTTTGTTTGTTGTATCTCACCAGCCGCTTCCATTTTCAGAAATTCAGACGATATATTAACTTATTAAGAGCTATTTGTTGGAGCGCCGTAGCGACGCTTGTTTGTAAGCCGAGATTCGACAAAATGTAAGCCGATTTGTGGATATTCCCTACTTCTTTTTCCATCAGGTTTCTCTGTATAATCTTGGTAAGAAATTCATTTTAAACTTTAAATATTTGATAAATTTTATTGTCAATAAACTAATATTTTTAAAAATACTAATATGAAGCGTTTATTTTCAACAGATCTCCTTAAAACCGTCGTTTTGATATCGAATCTTGGAATACCCTTCAAGATGGAAAATTTGCATCCAGTGTCATAATGGTTCATGAAATAGTAACATTTCTGTCCAAATATGTATAATTTATTCGAATTAAGTCAGCTAATAAGCATTCGTGCTACCAAACATCGGGATGTAAACAAGGAAAATGTTACTAATACAGAGAGTGTTTTTTTGAGGCAACCAAGTTCGGGAAATTCTTCCATTTATCGATACGCCCTCTGGAACAATGCTAAAAAAAGCACTGGAGGGATTAAGGGTCATCATTCCTACTTAGCCCTTTGCATCACAAATGGTGGGTATCGTTACTTTTGTCAGCATTACTGTCAAACATAACTGAAATTCTATTGATTTGACCTTTTCAGGAATGCTGCTGTTCTACCGTTTGAGCAATTGGAAAAACGATCGCCCTATTTTGAGGCAGTTGCCCTGGTATAGTCATCCTTCAAAACAAATTGCAGCACTGTGCTTTGATCCCTCGGGATCTTGGCTTTTAATTGCTACTAAGGATGCTTCACTTTACATCTTGCCAGCTAGAAAATTTGTGGTGAGATTTCAAATGCATGATGGCCTATCTTTTTTATAGATGACTGAGATAAATATGACAGACGAAGTTAGTAGTTAGTTTATAAATTTTTAACGTAGTCCTATTTCAGCACCCGAGATCTAAACACCAACGCTAGGTAGAGGTCCTCCTTCGCCTACCTACAAATTTTGCCTATAATGGCGGACTTCCACCCCCTCTCTAGGGATCTACACGAGACCCCCATCCAAAAGAGCCATAATTTTTTTAAATTTAGCCCTTTCGAAAAATTCCCACTGGATTTGACCGGGGAGCGAACCCAGCACTTTTAGATCGAGAGGCAAACACTCAACCCACTCTACCATCGGTGTGGTTTGGAAATGTGGGAAATATCCTGTGGTTTTCCTCTGTTATTTCCATGCAAATGCTGGGATAATTTCTCTAAAAGTTAGCCACTGCACGGCTCCTTCCGTTGAGATTGTTCTCCATATTCTCCTTGCCTTGACCTGTGGGCAGTAGTTAAATAGCTCAATTAAATGCATACTTCCAGTGTGCACTTTTGCACCCAGCTTGAGTTTGCTATTAAATAATTATCATGTTCTAAGTTATTGGCTTTAATGTCATAATTTTAATTCCTTTCTAGGATCCAATGTCTTCACTGGGGCCGTCATGGTCTGCTGACGATGTCACTGAAGTCAAATTGCCTGGGCGTAGAGGTAACCAATTTTTCTTTATGGAAAAAAAAATAATATTCTTGCGTCGTAATCTAATATTCTGTTAAATAACCACTTAATCTTAATACTAGAAAGTGCTTAAACACAAAGCAATTTATACTTGAATAGCTGCTAATCTTAAGTTGAAAATAAAGCCAATTAACACTACAATTCAATTATTTTTAAATTCATGCAAAATTAATATTGCAATGTATTTTTTTAGCAAAGCCCACGCAGATTTGCTGGTGGCAAACAGAAGATGGTCAAGAAATCGCCATCGTAGGCAACGAAGTATGTCATTGTATGAAATCACTTCTTAATGAATTAATTGTAAAACGAAAACCATTTTTTAAATTACGTGAATGTTTTATTTTAACAGCTTGGAGAAATCTCATTTGTGAATCTTGTTTTGCAAAAGGAAGTTGGCGGAACTTACATTAACGTTGGCATTTCTGAATTGGAATTAGTTGTCGACGAAATCAATGCCTTCACGTATGTTCTGGTCTGTTGATTACGATTCGTGCGGATCATTCAGGTTAATTGTCGCAATAACCCGGGGTTAATTTCTAGTATGATTTTTGCTCCAACATAGCTGACCGGTACCAATAATGTTCAATGGCAACTGATCTTGGATCAAAAACAAACGAATTATCAGTGGCCTCTGGAAAAGCAGGATGTTGCTTATTCTTCGGTAGAGAAAACCAAAAAAAACGGTAAGATATTTTGAAAACTAATCTCTTATTTGATTAATAATTGTCGACTTTTAATTCGATTCGAATTTCTTGTCAGGGTCTTCCTCGTCGCTTTCAATCTTGTCATGTATCTCCATTGCAGAAGATCGGTCGACCACAGTTGCTTCTGACAAAGATACTCGTCCCAAGCGCCTAACTCAGTATGCAGGGCACACCCACCTTCGGTGCCAACGCTGGTGTAATAGGACCCTTATTTCAGGGCAATACTCGCCAACAGCTGTTTTAACTGTGCGTTTGCATATCTTTCTTTCTTTTTTTTAGGGGATTTTTAAGATATTAACAAAACGTGCTTTCTCGTTTAGGTTCACAGTCCCGATTTAAATATTGTGCCAACATCCATTTATAAGCTCCCTGCCGACAGTTGCCACATTTACCTCGCTGATCGCCTTCTGTTTGTAATATCCGTGGACTGTTTGGGACCATGCATTCACCTCATTTCCACCGAACTGGCGTCCACTTCCATTGACGGCAGCAATGACTATGATCCAAACAGCGAACTACAGAGTTTTGCGCTTGACGTTTCGGAAAATGTCCTCGGATTGATCGGTCATTCCGAAGCTGACGGTTGCATCTTGGTCACCGATCAAGCAGTTTACGCACTGCGATCAAGGTGAGAAGGACATGCAGAATACAGTGAAACCTGCATATAAAGGCCCTCCATATAACGTACTACCTGGAAGTTGCGCACCCCTATGGTCGGCACGGATCGATTTTATAGAACAAACTTACCTTTATATAGCGTATTCCCTGCAAAACGCGACTTACGCACTCGTTTCCTGGGACGAAAACACAAATTTACCGTTGAATAGCGTATGTGAAGAGCATTCGATAATGCAATCACGAATGAAATACCTGACCCACCGGGAGTATTAAATCCCAAAATGTCGCTGCTCCCATGTAAATGTCAAGGGTTATGCCAAATGCGTACATTAGCACAAGCGCCATAAGCGAACTCATGCTTACATTTAGAAAAGGGATTTCAATACGGAGCCTACATGTACATTAAATGTATTTTTCGGTTTTGTTTACGTTAAAATTCATTGAAAATGCAGCATTTATTTGTGAATCTTAATTAATAATATCAAATTCTTTAAATGTAGAATTTTATAGCATGTACATGTACATGCTATAAAAGGATGGTCATCACTTTGCTGAACCTCCATATAGCGCATCCCTCTCAATTGCACACCCCTTGATTCGGTACCAAGCGGGTACGCTATACCCAGGTTTCACTGTACGCAGAGATGTAGAACATGCATCACCGAAGTGGGATTGGAGTTTTTACTGCTTTTCTCGGTTGTTTCATGCTAAAATATTTTATTATTCTCCAGAATGTTGCCGGAGGATTTCTTTCTTGATTTGGTACTCAAGGAAGGTAATTTTTCAAAGGCCGAAGAGTTCGGCAAGATTTTCGGTTTGGACGCAACAGCTCTTTTCGAGAGGGCCGCCGATAAGAAACTGGCTGATGCACAGGTGGCATGCGCAGTGCGCTTGTATCAGCTTGCGAAAGTAAGGCCAGTTTGAAAAATTTGACATTCTACGGAAACATTCTGCCATGACAAATTGCACTTCTTTGCTTTTGCAGTGTTGTCATATTCGCACCATCGCCAATTTTGCCACTTATGGTTACGTATCCGAACTCCTGAGTTACGTCAACGTTTTGTTTACCACCAAGAGCCCCGATTTTTCGACGAGAGATTTGAAGCATTTCTCCAACATTGCACTCTACTGTTACATACAACAATGCCTCGAACTGCACTTGTGTAGCAACCCGGGTAGCACTCGTGTCGTCAAGTTACGCTTCAGGTTGGTTCTCTGATTTTAAACGGTTTTATTTCCTTGACAGAGACGCCATCTTAAATCGCGGAATACTTAATAATCATGTGGCTAAATTCTTTTTCTTTATGTGCGTTTAATTATTTCCTACAGGGACTTTTTACGTGCGAATCAGCATTACGATGAACAGCTTGCTGTTCGATTGTTGGCCGCCTACGACATGTACGATTTGTTGATGGATTTGGGAGATTGGCGAGGACTTGTGCCGCTTGTGCTCAACGAATTGCTTCCTCAGAATGAAGACATCCCACTTAAATCTCATTTGAAACCCAGGTGGGCCGATGCAAAATTAACAACCGCTTTAACCGAGAGCGGCTACGGGGATCTCTTGATCCTGTCCCACGATGGTAATTATTATGTTGTAGAGTTTGCTAAGTTTCGACAGTCGGAACATTTAATTTGAGAAGTATTGATTTAACTGCTTTCTTTTGAATTCTAGACAGTTTCCTGAGCTGCCTATTGTCGGAATCTTTACCGTTTTATCTGGGAATGCATCCGAATCTGCTGCAGTTGCATATTTCTTTATTGAAGAATTTGATTCCACTTTTGGACGACCACGGCGATTTACGAACTACACTTTTGAAAATTTACGATCCAACACACCCGGCATATGTCCCGATTTTGAACAATTCTTCATATTCAAGGTACGAGTATTGACCCTGAACTCTCGGAACTTGGAAAGCTGGTACCATTAAATACAGCTGTTTCAAGCAGTTCTAATTTTTTTCGTTTTGTTATTTCAAGGCGGACTTATACCGAGTTTATCGAGACAAGCAATGAATTTGATTTTACAACCGATAAACCAACTTTGGCAAGTTTTCTTAATTAATTACGTTAATTTGTTTGGAAATTTGAGTGCTCATAGATAATTAAATTATTCATTCCTTTCCAGAACGCTGGTGACGCTGTACATGGTCTCGTAAATATGTTTCTCAGCCTGCTTGCTTATCTGAATAGGTGTAATTATTCAAATCGTGGGTACGATCCAATATTAAGTATGACACGGTCTCTGAATGAGGCTTCGGAGGTATTTTTCCCGACGGGTGTTTTGTATATTTCTTTCTCGTGAAATCAGGCTGTGAATTTAATGTCAATTTTTTATCTCAAGAATTCTGCTACGACCGGAGGCTTCCGTTTATCGAGGCACCACAACAGCGTTTCCTGCGGATTTGCACATGCAGCTGCAGTTATTAATGGCAGCCTGTACACTTGGGGACGTAGCTCTTCAGGCTGGTAATGTAGCATCTAAATCACTACCCGTGTTCGTTCTAAAAATGCAGTATCCTTGGAATCTGCCCTTGCATCTTCTAGTTTGGGGCAAGGTCCGATGAGGCGGGATTGGCTTCCACCGGAGTCAATTTTGAGACCGCCTTCGGTGCGCGTGTTGTCCGTATCCTGCGGCGCTGCTCATACGATGTCAATGACCGATGCTGGCATTTTCTCCTGGGGAATGAATTCGCACGGCCAATTGGGTTTCGGAGACGATAGCAGCATCTCCAAAAGGCGCTATTATCCCACATGTGTCGCAGCACTGGCTGAGCTTGATATTGTTTCTGTGGCTTGCGGTCAGTATCACAGCATTGTCTTGACGCAAGATGGGACACCGTTATCCTTCGGCTGGGGTGTCCACGGGCAACTTGGACACGGCAATGCACAAAATGCTTTTCTTCCAATGGCCATCGCGGCAATGCAGGGAAAGCCTGTCTCTAAAATTTCTGCTGGATATGGACATAGCTTGCTTCTAACAGCGACGGTAAGAAGTTTCTTAATTTTTTTTTTATTTCTTTTATCACTTATGGCCGGTTACACCAACAAAGGTTAAGAATAACCTAAGGTTAACCTGCTTTCTAACACTATGTTAACCCACCATTGCATTGCACAAGCAGGGGTTAGGGGAAAATGGAGCAAAAGGTTAACCCAGCGAGTAGCCAGGGTTGACCTCAGGTTAACATTTTAGAATAAAATAGATGCCATTTTGTTTTCTGCATGGTTAAACATGGGGTCCATAACCCTAGGTTGTTTTATCAAGTATTAATTGGTGCAACACATACAGCTAACCTGGAGGTTAACCTGGAGTTATATTTTAACCCGAGGTTAGTAAACCTTAGATTTTCACCTTAGTTGGTGAAACCGGCCCTTAAATGCACAATCTATCATTGTGCCGATCATCGGATGTCTCGTCCTGTGAAAATGTCTTTTTGGGTGGGGCCGTTACACGAGTAAACGTAACATATGGTCTAGTATTAGTGGTTATCAGATTCTATAAGATTCCAATTATGAATGTGCAAAAACCGGACTTTGTTTAATCATAATTAGTATTGCATGATGTTTCAGTTTTGTGGTTTCTAATTCTTGTCTACTTTACCATATCTACTTTTCTTATTTCTTATAAGGGAGACATTTATGTTTGCGGTTGCGGCACATTTGGGCAAATGGCAAATGGACGAAGCAATAAGGAAAACAAGCCCATCAAAGTAGAGCTGAACGAAGTTATCATCTTAATGGCGGCTGGCTACTTTCATAACGTAATATAATTGCCTTTCGTATTCTATCTGCGGGCGATAACCGCCAACTAAAAACTAGCATTTATCTTAGCAATTGTATTTCGATAGCTATTTTTTTCTTTAACCACCATTTTGTCCTACAGGTGGTTGTCAGCACATCGGGAAAAGTATTTACATGGGGATGTAACCCACAGACCCTGAGATTGCGAGCTCAAGCCTCTCGCCGCGAACGAGCATTGCGTATCACCAATAGACAAGAAGAAAAGACGTTAGACGAAACTCCCGAAAACAGAGCGGCCATGGCATCCAATCCATTCGATTCTGGGATTTTCTTGCCTCGGGAGGTCAATTTGGAAGGGGTTTCAGGACAGGTAGTCAGCGTGGCATGTGGTGCGAATCATTCGGTGCTCCTGACTGCAGAAGGCGCTTGCTACTCGTGGGGACGGAATTATGGAGGTCAGCTTGGATTAGAGACGAGGAAAGAACAATTGGTGCCAATGCCGATTTCCTCGTTATGCAACGAGAAGATCGTAGAAGTGAAATGTGGCGCTGATTTCACCCTCGTGGTGGACGATACCGGAAAACTGTTTGGGTTTGGAATGGACGATTTTGGACAGGTGTGGTTCCGGGCTATTCTTATGTGCCATTTTGGAGTTGTCGAACGTGAATGAGCAGTTTTTTTTTGTTTTAATTTAGATTTGCGGGGCATCCGAGTCTAGTCGCTCGGCCGATTCCAGCGCTCCGCAGTCTCCTGGAAAAATTTATACCGTGAGGACTAACAAGAGAATCGTGCAAATTAAATCTTGTTCACGGAATAGCGTCTACAAACCAATCGTTCTCAGTGCGCTGCCCCAGATCACAAATAGAAAAGTCATTGAGGTGAGCTTTCGATAGAATTTTTTTTACCTTCTTCCTATGCAATTTTTTGATTAATATGCCGTTCTACATAAATTGAAAGAATACGTTAGCATATATTCCATTATTTTGAATCATTTTAGGTAAACGACGGTGAATTCTTCAACAAATTTACGATTTTTGAAAGGCTTTTCAAAAACGATCTTTTATGTTCGGATGACGTTCTACACGATGCATTAGAAGTAAAGCGTGTTTCCTTGGTTTTTTTTTCAGTTTATTGACTTGCTTGTGTGCATTCTCTCATAATTTCAATTTGTGATGAACATATCCAGAAATTCAAAGGGCTGTATGACGGTGTCGCTTTGGAAAGAGAATTTGCAGATGCCAAGAATTGGCAAGCGACTGCCAAGGTAGCACTGATGGACGAACGATACGGGGAAAGTTTATCTCATAATTTGAAATCTCTAGCTGAGGATAAATCGATAGCGCTTGAAGAAAAAGGGAAAATGGCACTGAGTCTATTGGAATTTTACGACAGGTAAATTGCGAACGGAAGCTGCGATTAAGAAATTTAAAATCGAGAAAATGAACTTAATTTTCGTTTAATTAGAATCGTAAACGGTGATGCCGAGAGGCTGAAATCTTTGCTGGAATTAGTCATATTGTTCTGGTCCAGCAATTGTCTGCCCATAGAGAAACTGGAGGAATTTTTTGTAGCTCATTTGCATAAGTTTTTAGGTCCACTCACCATGATTATGTTATCGTAAGTTTTACTTTTTTAAGCAAATATAATGCAATGGAGTTATTTTTTTTTTTGGTTTTGATAACCGTTTATGTTTTTCAGAAACCCTTTTATGAAAAAGGATGATGATGGACGTCTGGGTTACTTCATGAGTCATATATCGAATCGCTTTTGCATGAATCTGGTTGAAAAAGTTGTTCAAAAGGTCTATACAGGAAGCCCACACTTGGAATTTCTGGATATTATTTCTGGAATGATGCAGACTGACACGGCCGACAATCCGCAATTGAAAGTTTGGATTTCGGACGGTGTTTCTGAAATGCCCGGTGCTCCTACCACTTCCGAGAGAAATGCATTGAGCGAACTATCTAGCAACAGCACCGGTATCAAATGTGCCATCGATCTTCCCACCGCAGAAGTTCAGGAGATGCTACGGGCTTCAAAAGGCTCGGATAAGACGCGTGTGATGGTGTTCACGTGTGGTCACCATTATCCGTTAAGCACCGCACAGCAATCGGTGTTGCCACGATTTCAAGAGTTGCTTTCTGCCGTAGCGCCGCAAATGAGTAAAACACTGGTCAGCACTTATGAAACTCAGGGATTTCAGCCGATGGCGTGCCCCAAATGTTTCATAGAAGGTGTTCGACAGGAAAGCACAACGTCTTCCACAATGGTGACGTGATTTGCCAGTTATTGTTTTGCGTGATGATCTAGTCTATATTGTTTTTTGTTGTTATTGTTTGTTTAGGAAGAAAGAGATTTTCGGATGCCAAATCCTGTAGTATATTTTGACTGTTTTGATGGAAAAATACACGGCTATTTATGAGTATTTGAGATTTGTAAGACATAGTGTAAAAGCGTTTTTTGAAAAGAAACTAATAATACATGTATATCAATTTCTACAGAAATTAGCTCTCACTTGATTATTGTACTGCAAGCGTAGGAGTTAGAAGTGCGCATGATCTGAGTTACTCCGAATTAAGATGATAATGATGATAAGCCATTTACAGCAAATACAACAAGTCGACTTTATTATGTAATTAGAAGGTAAGAGATTTTCAAATTTCCTAAAAATACTTATATTTTCTTATCGCCTGTTTCGGTAATAGTTTTAAGGTCTAGACAAACTATGATAAATTCAATTTTACGATGATGTACGGTATCCACCCTATTGAGTTAGTTACTGCAGAATAAATTGGGATAATGGATTATACCCCCCTACTACTTGGTATTCACTTACTGATAGCAGGGCACTGAGTTGAATTGCATAGTGAATTTTTCCCTTCAAATTAGCATTTTCATACATGTGCATGGATATTGATATGCTAGTCAAAAAACAAATAGAGAAATTCTATGGGTTTTTGTTATTTTCCCCATTGATTCTTACAAAAATCTTATTATTTTCTATTGTTTTGAACTGTTTTAATTTATTAATTAAACGCCCAATGATCCAGCCAATATCTTCTATGATCTAGTCAATACAAATAATGTATGCCTGCACTGCATATGGATAATAGATTGATAGAAACCAATGGATAAGGACATACTGTAATGTAACAATGACAGTAGGAACATTTTTATTGATTTGATCATAGAAGGGTACGTCATTGTACTATAAATTTAAACAGTTCAAACCAGTATATAAAACAATAAAAAAATTCTATGATTGTATAGGTATATATTGATAACAATAGAATTAAATCAATGGGCAAAATAACAACATAAAACCAGGGAATTATTGAACCCAATTGGAATAATGCTATAATGCTAAGTTGTCATGTGTGGAATTTTCCATTGCGCAATATTTCCTGGTAAGATTTTTACTTTTATATACCATTTGGTCCATTGGTTTTTATTGTGGACAATGGAATCATAAAAACATTCTATTGTTTTGAACTGTTTTAATTTATCATCATTTGATCCATCCAATTTTAATCAAAAGGTCAATCAGC
The DNA here is from genome assembly GCA_034698905.1 of Xestoiulus laeticollis. NCBI lineage: Eukaryota > Metazoa > Arthropoda > Diplopoda > Julida > Julidae > Xestoiulus > Xestoiulus laeticollis. The sequence goes on along the minus strand of JAQGCC010001687.1, from coordinate 8,516 downwards.
ATGATAAATACCAATAAGACCAATAGAATTTCTCTATTACTTTCTATGGAATTTTTGACCAAGGTTGCGAAATTCCTTCGTTATTATGGAAGGATATTGAGCTTTGTATTTATTTTGGGGGTTTATTTCATTGTAATTTTGTGTTTATTTTTGAATTTGGCGCCTTTTGCAGCTGCTGCCTTGCGCGCGACCACGCCCATTTTTCATTCCAAAATGAAAAGGAACGTTTGTCGTCCATTTTGAAAATGGCGACGTCTTCAGCAGTGTTCCTCCGTCGAAATTTGCCTTATTTTCGACAGCAATTCGTGGCTGCTTTGGGAAATAGCAGCGTGGTGGTGAAGTTCGTTTGTGTAACTGTGTTTCTGTGTTATTTTTTGAGTTTTAACGCCACAGCCGTCGATGCCATTAGCGTCACGCCTGGTTATCTCTTGCCACCTAATTTTCGAATATGGACGGCTTTCACCCACTGTTTCCTAGAAATTCATTTTTGGCAAGTTATTGTGGACATTGTGACAGTTGGATTATGCGGCAAACTCATGGAACCTCTATGGGGAGCCTTGGAGATGCTGACATTCTTCGCTGTGGTCAACATTAGCGTTGCTATTTTTACTGTGGTCATCTATATCACTTCCTACATGATCACGTCTAACCCTGATATCCTTTTCTTGATACACATCCATGGATTAGCTGGCTTTTTGGCAGCCGTTTTCGTGGCCGTCAAACAAATTATGCCAGATCATATTTTAATCAATACACCGCTTGGGAAAATGAGGAACAGAAATGTCCCTCTGTCGTGCCTCCTCTTGGTCATCCTGACCTGGGCAGTGGGACTCACGGAGAGCACATACCCTTGTATGTTTGCTACTGGACTTTATGTGGGATGGATTTATCTGAGGTTCTTGCAATACCACAGCAATGGAACTCGTGGCGACTTGGCTGAGAGTTTCTCATTTGCCAGGTAATTTTTTTTCATTCAGTGCTAACAGTGCATTAATTTGTCTGTTACTATTATGTATTGCTCCACCTTTGATATCGAGTCACATTTTGACAATGCAGAAAATCATTAACCGGTCGATGAAAGAACAGCATTTTGAGATAAATTTTATGACTCCATGAATGAGTCACGTGATGCCACTTTGTCACTGAGATGAGTAATTTGGTTGTTATGCTAGTCGCGTAGCAATCAGGAGACCATGGTTTGAAACCCAGATGGCTTTTGCTGTTATCCCATAGATAACTAGGCAACTGCATGTATTGAAAACTGCTGCGATTTCCCCAACTTGCAGCAGGCTTTCCCAATTAATCTTTGGGTCCTTATAGTCACAGATGCCTCAATGGTATGTCCCAGAAACTCTAATAGTCAACCAAAAAGGCTATATCGGTACAATATATTTTGCTAAACACAGTTCGGGAATTCTTTGATATTGTATAACAAGCTTAAAGAATGTCTAATCTCATATTAAGATCTATTATTGAACGCATACTAAAATTAGGTTTAATTTTTTTTAAATTATAAAGCTTTTTTCCTAATGTGCTTCAACCACCTGTCGCCGTGCTGTGCAACACGTTGTTTCAATGCTTAGTCAAAGTGAAACTGTGTCGGAAGCCAGTCAGAAAATACGATGTTGGAGCACCCTCGTCCATCACTATTACTTTGCCAGGAGCTGACACCGTGGATGCAGAACGTCGGAGGCGAGTCTAGCCTTAATTTATTACTATCATTCGAAGTTTTATAGTGGTATTAACTAAATGTAAATGTTATTGGGTGTTTAGACAAATAGCTTTGAAAGCATTGAGCGAGAGGATGAGAAAATCTGAGCATTCCCATGGAAAACCGGTGACCTTTGCCAAAACTGGAAGTTCTGCAGATATGGGCGCAATTGGTGGTCAAAGCAGTACTGCCAGCAGTTCAACCCTCGTGGAGATTTCTTCGAGCGATAAGAAGGAAAACGTTGTGTAAGTGCCACCGTGTGGAATCTGGAATCTACAATTTGGGACTTTGGATTGGCCCCAGGCTTTTTCACGAGGTTGTTTAACCCTCACAAAGACTGGCGTTGGCGGAGAAATGGAATCGTGCGTAATCCTCATTGGGATTTAAGAAACGTGACGCGGGGTAAGGTAAGATGCACCCTGAATGCTGTACAGACTGACTTTTCACATTATTTCTTCTATCATGAGATGCCATGCTGCTGTATGTACATTGTTCATAAATAATTATTGTGTGGAATCGAAGTCTATGATGATAATGAAAATTGATGAAAGTCCCAACTTCCAAATGCATTTTTCAGCCATATTTTTTGTTGAAATTCAGGGTGACCCTTCCTCCTTTAATATCACAATCTTTCCAATAATTGCACATGGAACAGTACTGGCTTCACCCGTAAGATGTCTTATGAAAAGAAACGGATCAATAATTGCTTGTAGACGTTGCTCATAAATGTCTGATTTAAAATCAAACAAGATCGCTGTATGTGTATTGTGGCACTTATTTTCAATAGGGCAACAATGTACTGACAGAATAATATATATATATATATATATATAAAGTATATATGGCGTTATGATCAGTTTTTGGAATAAACTGGCTGTAGTATATATGAAGTAAAATAACCCTTTTTCGGCTGCATAACTAGTGCACGAAAACCGAAGCGCCAAATCAAAACACAGCCATATTTACAATATTTAGATCGACTGTGGTTAGTTATTCTAAATAGGCATTTTCTTGAAAACGACCCCCTGCTCTAGTGGCTAGTAGGCGTGTTAGCTGACAGAGCATAGATTTTATCTATTCCTGAGATGAGCACCACTGAAGAAGGATAATATCAAGCCAAAATGGACGGATCCTTTAAACGCGAGTATAACATTCTCTAAGAGTGGCTTTGATATTTTTTTTATCTTGGTGTTATGCTCGTTTTCCTACATTCCATAGGTTATCATCCAACCACAAGGTGTCATGCCATTTTCCCCGTTTTGGATCGATCGTATATCCACCCACAGTACAACATTCAGAATGGATATCATCACCCAAATTTCGTTGATTTCATCCACCAGTGAGTTTTAACTAAGGCCCGTCATATGGAGTGAAAGTTTACATAAATTTGACAGTGCAAAGTCAACTCGGCAATTTATCTACTCGCCCTTTTTGTTTATTCTTATTGAAAAGGACATAGATACTAGGCACTGCTTCATAAATCGGCACATTTTAATAACTTTAAGCAAAACATTGACAATAATTTTCCAGACATCCTAACACACTAACAGTAGTATAATTAATTATTAAACTGCATAGTTACAGAGTATTGATATTGAGACGTTATCAAGGATGACAGGGAATAGGAGGAAGGGGGAGTTTTAATTCTATTGAATTATGTAAAATAAGAGGAATGGACTGGACTAAGAGCTGATCAGACTGAAAAAGGCAGTCCGGATGCTTTCCAGTGCATTACAACGAGCTTTCCAAACTATATTCTAAGGTAGATTTAAAACTGTTCTGAAATGCATGCGTCTTACTTGAATTAAGGTTCTATTTCTCATTATTGTATTTGGATATAAGATTTAGTAGTTTTTTTTTTTTTTTTTGGGAAAGGGGGGGTTAAAATATGGTTTGCGCTTTGTCCTGCTTTTGAATATGTTTAACGATAATTGTTTTAATATCGAGAATACCACAACTGCGCCCAGAAGCCGCAAGCCTCATCGTCTTTTTACGTTAAATATCTTATTTTGGTAGTAATATACAATATATATCTGCTATATGCAATATATTTATTAATAATTATTTTATAGTGATGAGCAACGAAGCTATATCTGTCCGAAGGAAGGAGAATTATTTAGCAGAAGAATAATTAGAGAGATATATTTCGAGATGTAATAGGGATAAAATATGCCAATTGTAATCGATAGGGTTGTTACACTCTGATATATCTGAAAATATGTGAATGTCAAGGATGATTTCAAGAAACTGAATTGGTATAGAGGGAATGAAAATATGAAGAGGGGAAGGATTACAGAGTCGGGGGTAACGGCGAGCGCCTTTAAAATGAGAGAAATAATCGAAAATAGCAATGCGGGTTGACGTGAAGGATTACATAGTTTAGTAGGAAAAGTCAGGGGAACAGCGAGCACCTTTTAAAAACTAGATAAATAATTGAAAGTAGCAATGTGGGATGGAGTAGAGCATTCAAAGAAGAAATTGAACATTGTTAGGTTGAGAAGAAGAAAAAATGTGCTGTAGTGAATGAAAGATATGCAAAATATTTGCGCTCTGAAATGATTATGTTAGGATTGTTCCAATGGGTGTATAACCTGACGTGCTTGTTTTTTATTATATTTTTATTTGTAAAAAGTAAGCGTAATTGATTGAAAGTATTTCACTTTCATTGGACATTTTATTCCTGATGGCTTTTTACTTATGTTTGATAAACTTTGAAATTGATATATATTTTCTTGCAAATCCTTCTTATAACACTATAAAGCTACCCTGTACTAAATTACTGACTTTAAAAAATTAGTTGAGAAATTACCCATCTGTAAAATAGCTGCTATTTTTAAAAATATCGTTATAATTACACTGTACTTTAACTTTTCATATTTAATGTATGTGTAATGTAACACTAGATAAAAATAAATTAAACTAACATTCAATGTCTCATACTCCAGGTTATATCCCCATTAAAAGTAATAAATATACCAATAGAAATAAAATTTATCCGAAAAAGCACAGCGAAATTATTCCAAATGCCTTAAACATTAAATAAGATCAAGTGTAACAACCCTGTTGTCATCATTAAGGATTACGGAGAAAAGAAAATGTTGTTTAGCGTACTATGTTCTCTCTGATTTTCTTTTTTTCTCGATCGCCTACAGTATGACGCGAGAGCGTTCTACAGCATTACAAATTGCCTTCCTGCCTGCGTGTGTAATTTTTAATTACAAACTTCGTAATCAGGAGCAATTTAGTCGTCTGGAATAATAAATTGATTACTCAAGACTGTTGCCATGCTGATAGGTTAAGGGAGAAGAGGAAGAAGGATGCGGGTATATTATCATATTTTTTTTTTCTTATTTTCAAAAAAAATAATCATAGCTTTAAAACCAACCACCAGAAATTTTGCTGGAAAATCCACCGAGGCCTTTGCCGAACATGGATCCAACTCGTCCGACCACGTTTTGCGTCACGTTGGTGATCTTGCTAACGTAGCTGTCCTCTTGCGCTGTCTCGCGAACCGTGACTTTGGGACCCTTGCGGCTGCTGTCGTCGTCCTCTATGCCAGTTTCCGGATAACCCCTGAAAGGTGATAATACTTGATATTACGGGGGAATCACGTAGGGTGAATGCATACGTTAACGATAAGAAAAATTGGGGGATTTTTTAGTTTTGGTATGCGTCTTTCAGAATGCCATCTTTGATTCTGCTTTGGCGATCATTATTTTTAAACAAACATCTGGATTTTACTTCCAATAAGGAAGCCATCCACTAAATGATCAATAGGACCAGCTGACTAAATACACTAAAACAGTCATTAATAAAATTATAAAGTCACAGTCAAATAAGAAACAGCAGATAGTCATAAAGAAAAATTGCACACCAGGTGGGTAATTTTTTTTTTTCTGGAAAATTAATATATATTCACTCTTTAAGTGCATGCAAATCATCCGTTTTTTTGGAAAATTTGAGAAAAAAATCATACAAATCAGGCAAAACATAAAAAGCAAACATTGATGTTTTATTTCAACCAAAAAAAAGTGCAAAAAAACGTAAAATTCAAATAAAGTCAACAAATTTTAATGGAAATAATAATAAAGGGAAATGTTTGGCATGTGTTTAATTTCAGATCTTACTCTGAATCCTCTTTGTACTGGCGTCCTTCCGAGACTGCGGCCGTTGCCTCTTCTACCTGCAGTCGGCTCGTTATAGTTTGATACATTTTACTGTTAAGGACCTCTTCGGGAACGCCTTGCAATTCAAAATCTGAATAGAGTTTCTGAACGAAGAAAGAAGTTTGAATCAATGGTCTACAGCACAATTGCACGGTGAGTGGAGATTGACCATTTACATACCTTAACCATATGGACTAGTGCAGTTAATTGGTAGGGGTGGAGAGAATGATCGAGACGGTCGGTCAACCACATGCACGACATGTTTATTTGGGCCGTATACCATTGCTAAAACACAGACACCGGAAATATATCTTCCAATTTAGCAAATACAATTTCACGCACACGATAAATATTTAGTCTTACCTCGAATATACTCAAAATAAATAACTCGTCGGTTATTTTCTGCCGAATCTGATCCAGATTATTCCGTGCGAAATTCACGTATGCCTTCCCCAGTTCTTTTCCCGATCCCGAAACGTTCTGTTTGTACTGTCAAGATGGAAATGACAACATTTTATCACACCCATTTGTTAAGAGGGTTGCATATCAGAATAAACCTTTTTTTCCAAGAGGGTTAAGAGGGTTAAGAGGGTTGCATATCAGAATAAACCTTTTTTTCCAAATTATTTTTTTCATTTAATTTTGGAAACTGATAGGAACAAATGGAATGAACCGGGACCTAGCATAAATATTCTATTATTTGTTTAATTTTTTTGTTTATGCATATGTATATTCCATTTCATGGAAATATGTCCGTAAAGTTTACCAGACTCTCTACAATTATAAACTGTACGGACATATTTCGAAGAAATGTAATATACATGATAATATACGTAAACAAAAAATTTTAAAAAATAATAGAATATTTATGCTAGGTCCTCGTACATTCCATTTGTTCCTAACAGTTTCCAAAATTAAATAACAAAATAATTTAGAAAAAAAAGGCTTATTCTGGTAACAAACCCTCTTAACTAAAACTAAGTTGGCTCTTCGGCGTCTCACTTACGGTGAACGATAGAATGGAGCCAATAATGCTTCCCTCGTCGTAACGTGATAATTTGCTGAGTGTTCCTTCCAATATGCTAATTAGCTGAATTAAATTGAGAAATAATTTAATTTCCCCGTTTTTACTCGCGCGGGAATTAAGGTAGCACGATTGAGATCACTCACTTTAGCCACCAGGCCTTGAACCATTTGAGACGACGTTTTCTCGATGATATCATCAATTTTGGCATGATATTTATGCTGAATATGGAAGAAAAAAAATTTGATTAGCTACAAGTCAAATGTAAATAATTAAAATGTGAAGTAATAAACACTTGCCACATCCACGCCGTCGACAGCACACAGCTTCAAAGACTGTTCGGAAAATAAACATTTAATACGATAGCGATAATTTCAAATGTAAATCGCATTTGATGACCAGATGCTTACCTGATTTTTAGCATCCAGTACAACATTGAACATGACACACACTTCGGTGGGTGAGATGTAATCCGTATTCACCCAGTTCATGCCCTTCCGCATCCACTGCTCGAACGCTTTGGACGTGCTTGAATAACAATCGGGGAAGAAAAAAATTGAAACTTAATCACCGAGTTATGTGTAGCCACTCGACAGATATCATTTGCTATTCTAATTAATTTCCATTTGTGCAGGAATGACGACAACAACCACAGTCACACCACTTTACGGGATTACACCTGAACACATGTGCATTTGTTCAGTTGCGTTACCGTGTGACACAAGATTCGATCATGTCGCAAGCCATCAGTTTAAGGCGTTGCTCCAAATGCTTGCCAAAGACCTCGTCCGGCCAATGCAGATCCCGGATAAATGTTTGGAGGGCATCCAGCTTCCAGAAAAGATCTTCCGACGTGGCACAGCCGTTACTACGCGGTCAACGTACAAGGTAAGAACTCACATTTCTTAGCATTGCTTCATGAATGGTCCTTTTCGTATTCTTACCCCTTGATCTCCCACCGTTCCTTTTCGAATCCCTTGTGTATCGATTGACCAATTGACGATTCCATGAGATCGACGTAACGCACCACCTGAGGTGCAAAAGTGTCTCTGAGATGCTGGTGGAACCGGCCATTGGACAGGTTTTCTGACAGTGTGTGAAAACTTCATTAAAATGGTGCGCGTCTTTTTTTAATCCTACGTTAGGAGTCGTGCTTGTTTTGTCTTTCTTGTTCCTGAGAAAAACAACATCCAAATGCGCTGCATTATAATGGTTTGCAAACCCCACTTACCATCTTGCCTTAAGTAATCGTTGAGGATTTGAAATAGAGGAAAGCTTTCCCAGCTGTCCGGGGGTTGCTCGGACAGCACCGAATCCATGTCCACGGCAAAGAGCGACCAAAAAATCTCGGCGTGTTCGACCAATAGATCACTAAACCAGGCAAATGCCTTAAAAAGAAAGGAATTATTCCGAGTGATTCAATGCCTAAACATCAGTGGATGACGTTGGGAATAAAGTGCTTTTACGTAGGATTAAGCCCGATTATATATAAGTAGACATGCCGTTGCGTTGCCATAGACCCACTTCCCAAAAGCATACAAACATGCATTGTCGTGTACTGGATCAAGAATGAACCAAACATGCATTAATCAAGATTGAGTTAAAAATTTTCATT
>JAQGCC010001686.1:0-22028 GCA_034698905.1 Xestoiulus laeticollis | reverse complement strand
ATATTTTCGATTTTTCTTGCCTGGACGATAAGATGTCGACAATTTGGCAACTGTGGTACCGAATTGACTCAAAATTCAAGCTTCTGCTTATAGGAGCAGAAACTTAGGATTGGAAACTGTGGTACGGGGGTTAGTATACGGATCCAAGGAAATCACCCGTTAAACTCGTGGACTAAACACCACATTCCAATACCCCCTATATTTTGCTTAATTCGCTAATTTTTTTTTTCTCTTCTGTCCCCGATATTTACCTTTCTACCTTTCTTTTTTCCTCTCCTCCCTTTGCGTTTTCCATTTTTTTTGTTTTCACTCCTTTTTTCCCCTTCCCCAAGCTTCTTCTTTCCGCCCCTTGTTTTTTTTACACGGTAACCGCCGTTATAGTTTAAAGTGCTCGAATTTCCTTTTTGTGGTTTTATTGTGATCGCACATAGTGCTTCTATGTGGAGGGGGATGTCAGGGTCAGCACCCATTGGTATTCGGATTGCGGGTCGCAGGGTGATGTTCGGGTTGTGGTGCCATTGGCGCCTCGACCGGGAATGTTGGCTTGGTGATGGCATTTCGGGGTCTTGATATAGTCAAGGGTTGCTGACTCTAAAACGGTTAAGTTGTCGGATTTGTACCTGAACGGTTTGGTTCTTCTTGCTACCGGTTAAGTGCTTTTGTCTTTTTTTTTGTTTTTGGCATTTCCTTTTTTTTCTGGTCAACGTTCCTGTAGGCATAATTTAAACAGAAAGTGGGTTCTTCTTTGCTTTTTTCGCGGTTATGCGGGGTAACGCCTTTATGTGGTTTTTGCAAATTACCTCGGTTTCTGCCTCGAATCCTTGATGTCTACGGCAGACAGCAGGCCCTCCACTACCCATTGTAGTGGGCGGGTCTTACAGCAATGATAATTCAATTCGATTGTTAAGCAAATTTTCAATGCTTTTGAACAACTCATTAATTTTATTGTAATAACTCGTGTGGGAAGCTTTGAATGTTGATTGTATTATACAAGGCAAAATTGTTGACTGTATAAGTGAAACCTGTATGTAATGGCCCTCCATAAAGCGTACTACCTAAAAGATGCGTACCACTATTGGTGACACGGATCAATTATATAGAACAAACTCACCTTATATAGCATATTCCCTGCGAAATGCGACTTGCATACTTGTTTCCTGGGACAAAATGATGAATTAACCTTTGAATAGCGTACTTTAAGAGCATTCGCCAATGCAAAAATTGGCCAAATGTGAAACAATGAAAGTGGTACATCTAAAACTGTGTCACGCTAGGACCATGTAAAAGTCAAGGGTTATGCCAAATACGTAGTGTACACTACATTAGCACTACATTAGAAAAAAAGCCATAAAGTAGCACCGTTTAGCGAGCTATAACACGTAAACATTTCATTGAAAAATTCATTTAATTTTGCTGAATCTTATTTGATATTTCTCATATTAAATTCATTACAATGGCAAGTAATGTGGCAAACATTTCTCAGGGACAACTGTTTCACTGTTAGCACCAGGTTCCTATCAGACGGCGGTATTTTACAGATTATTTATTGCATTAGTGATTTCATTTAACATAAAAAAGGGATAATTCCTCAGTCGGTTTATCATGAGATCAGGTTCGTGGTTTCCTATTTTAATTCACGGATTAGTGAACAATAGAGGGTTTTCCCGAATCTGGAAAAGTGAAATCCTTAGCTAATGTGATACGTTTGCGCTATATCTAACTTCAAGGGCGGCGCATGGATTGACCAATAAGGTCAAGAGCATTTGAACCGGAATGCGAATGCATTCTGCAAGGTGGTATAACTAGGGTATCACCTGGAAGCCAAGGGGCAGTTAGTTAGGAGAACCATGGCGAGAAGTCATCATAGTGACCAGGTGATTATTCAAGGGATTCCTAGGTGGAACCCGAGTCGCGTGACCCCTCCCAAAAGTACGCGGAGTTCCTTAACTACCCTATTACTAATCGTAATAAAGAGAAGTTTGATTAAAAACTTACGTACGACTCGCTTACAGTTCTTTTACGCGCGGAAGACTGCCACCAGAGGCGGCCCTGCCCACGGGACCCGCTCGAAGCGAGTACAACACTATTTATATCACATTTCACATTGTTTATTACATAATTTATACTGTACTTTTTGTTTTTGAAGTTGCCTAAATGAAGTCATTTAAATTTGATGTCTACATACCTGCGTACTCATTTTTTATTGGGATGTTGGCAGCCATGGAGTCTCTTTAGACAACACTTGGGGTCGTATCGGCTCACATGGATGAGATGCGGGTGTCCCAACCAACTGTGAGCCGAAGAGGCAGACAACTTTTACACTAATGTTGAGTACCCCTAAGATAATGCCTAATTATTTTCCTGCCAGAGGCTGCACCTATCGAAAATAGGGTGCCAAACTTTAACAAAGAAACTGATTTAACATGCTCTTTTTTCAATAAAAATGAATGTCAAACCACTGGCAATAACAATTACATGTAAGTCGTACATCCACTGACAGTTAATCTGTGTAATTGTTAACAATTAAGAAATCATTGAGTGGACCCTTAGATGCGAAAACTTAAGATACGTATTGAGTCATCTTTGTCACAATTGACGTCTTCGTTGTTGCAAACAGTCGAATTAGAGTATTGATTATTCTACACTTACAAGCAAAAAACTCGACTCACCTGCAAGAATTGAGTAAAAAGTGTTATTCTAAAAAACCAAGTCTGATTTGAAATTGGAAAAAAAAGTGATTTGTAGACATTTGTTCTAAGGATAGTGTAGGAATTGTCATTTTTTAAAAAATGTTTAAATAGTCATTAACTAAATATATAAATGAAAAATGTTTAGACTTTATTTCAATTGGTCAGTTTTGGTCACAAAATGACCAAAAAAAGACGTCATTTTGAGACCATTTTTTGACTGGTCATTATATTGCCAGAAAAATGACCAAAAAATGACGTCAGTTTTTGACCATATTTTGAATGGTCATTTTTAAGTCATATAATGACCAAAAAATGACGTCATATTAAGACCATTTTTTTTTACCAGAATATGACCACAAATGACATCAGTTTTTGACTACCAAGACGTCATTTTTTAAAAATGACCATAAACTGACATCACTTTAACGTCATTTTTTTTGTCTGCTTGCTACGTGGGGAGTATGTTTAGCAAACCTTAACGGGGTTTGCAAATATTTTTTGGTCCGTCGAGTTAGTTCTTTGACATTGTGCTTAAGTATCATCAGCACTTGTGCAGGGTACTGGTGAGATTCTTGTGGTAAGCCGAGTGAATTTGGAACATTATGCTTAAATTATCTGAGATGTCAGTGGAGCGGATCATCAACAAGCAGACTGCAATCAGGACAAAAGATTGCAGGAGTGCAGTCATTTGTGGACACCATTCAAAAGGAACATCCCAGCCTTTAAGCTGCACAGCTATTGCTGGAATTTTTGGAGAAGCTGTAAGCTAGCTTCGAAACAACCCAAGAACAGCTGGAAGATCTGCTGACTGATGAGGCTTCCTTGGGGGTTCAAGTGCGGTTCGCAGTATTGGAAACCGAAAAGGTCCTAAAGATGACCGCCATCTTGAAGCAGCTGGTGAAACCAACCGGAGGGACATTTAGCCACGCTACAGCAGCGCCAGCTGGGGCATTAAATATCCAAATTTTAAAACTTTTTATTTTAAATGGAAGCTATGGAGGATGGACAAGTTTTAGGGAACTATTCACTGTAGTGGTCCACAAAAGTGCAACCTTGCACAACGTCTAGAAACTGCAATACCTGAACCCATGCATAAAAGGGGATGCGGCTAAGCTTATCCAGCCCCATGCAACTACTGAAGCGAACTTTAAAGAAGCATGGGACATTGTAGAGAACCAGTTTCAACACTTAAGAAGAATAGCAGCTGGCCATTTCTAGACCTTATTCACCCTGTCAGGATCGCACAGAATGCTAGGGTCAAAAAATTTGATTAGTACAATTAAATGTGATGGACCATAAGGTCAACCTCACAGTGAGGGTCACATTCCAAAACACCGAATATAAAGGGATGCATTTGAGTAGACGAGTTAGTTACCTCTCCGGGTTTCATCGATGCTGTTAGTGAAAACTGCTCGTGAATTCAGTGTCAACTTGATATCCTAATCCGTATCAACCATAAGTCTTGGGACTCTTAGTTTGTTCTTTTCTCGTGAGATTAATCACTTTATGATTCTATCGCCTACTTGTGCGTTAAAATGTCTAACATTAGATGGGGTGAAGTTGTTCTTTTTTTAATAGTACGATTGAAACATGCCTTGAAAAAAGAACATTGATTTTCTCAGCAAATACGTGATTACCAACTATTGTTTTCTAACATGGCCTCAAAAATCCATGTCGCGTTTATGAAGGGAAATGGCCTCACATAGTGGAGGTGTCTCGGTCCCCGCAAACATAACTTAGACATCATCTGCTACTACATCTACCATGCTACATTCCTCGATGGTTTTTAAGTTGACATTTTCAGAGATGCTGCAACCATTTTACATGAACCTCTATCACCTACCGTTTCAACTTAAGTTTCCGTCCACGTTAAATGCGATCATTTTTGGCCATTAAGGCATTCTAGATGACGATGTCCGACATCATATGGAGCATCAACTTGTAGCTTTGGTTTCTTTAGTACCGAAGTTATCCGTACAATCAACGGCGGCATAAACTTACGACACTACTACTCCAACCTCATATGCAAAGAAACGCAAATTTCCATTTTACTCGGGCATAGGTATTGTGCTACCTTTACATTGCGAGCAGGGTCCTACTTGGTGCCATTGAGCAAAAAGAGACGATCCATTGATAAAGTATAGTATCCTGTACTTTTGTTGTGTCCCCTAATGCTATCTGACCAGTGGTCAGTTAAAGTTCGACGTGGCAGGCACACGTTTCCACACTGATATCTGGGTTTTACCTGGTTGGAGTCCGCACTTTTTTTCCTAGTCTGCCATCTCGTTTTATGACTATCACAATGCAATGAGCTAGGACAACTATCACATTATTTTTTCCACCTATTTATTTACTATGTTTTTCCTTAAATACTTTAGTTTTGCTCTTTATGAATTGTTCTAGTTTTTGTTTAGGTCCAACTTTAAGCCGTCTAAATATTTCATTTGAAAATATCTAAATGTGATTTAATGGACAGATAATTTACTTGGCGAAAGTTCCATTGTGAAATATTACATTTATACTCTCAATAATGAAGCAATTCAGCTGCCACAGTATTGTGTACCATATGCACAACAACATATGTTAAATAAAGAGATTCAGGAGATGGAAGAATGAGATCTCTCCATGGTCAGTTCTCATTGTCATAGTTAAGATGGATGAACAGGGTTGTGAATCAGTTATCATATGTTGAACAGTGTAACATAATGAATGAGACTTGGTGAATGCCTTAAACAACCACAAATTCAATGCTTGTGGAGCCCATTATACATTAATTTTGTATCATGGGCAGAACAGAACCTTTGTTACTATTGGGCATTGACTTTTAACGTTTATTGAGGCTTATTTAATCTCCTTGTGCGGAGTTATTATTTTTTTGAATTACACTCCCACTACGACTTTTGCTGAAGCTTGGCGTAGATTGCACGATCATCCAGATCCGAGAAATAATCGCTTTCCACCTGACGTGGCTTTCGCCACTATAACCTCTGCTTGGTTTTCTTGGTAATGTTTGTTGTATGCCATATTGACCTATACGATAATGTATGTGCTGGGTTTGCTTATGAGCCTAACATCTGGGTTGTACGACCAGCTTTTGGGATACTGTTGATTTCGGAAGAATGCTACTGGGAGATGGCAAATTTTTCTATAAGCTCAATTCATTTTCAAGCAGGTCACACCCTGGCGATGAGAGCTGTGCTCCGGGATGCATCCATTGAGGCGGTGCCGAAGATGAACACATGGATGAAATTGTCACCGCCATTTGATGCAGCCAGTGTCTTCAATGTAGTTTAATTCTTAGCTCACAAAGGAAGACCATGTGAATCTTGTAGCACTTCTCTTATCATATCATTCTGTCTTTGCACTTTCTCCTGGGCGGACTTGTCTGAGTCGGGCGTCATGCTTAATGAGAAAAGTCATAGCTGATTCATTGACAGTAATGCAACAATAAGGGGTTGTAATTTTAATAAAAGCTCATACTGTAGCTTGGTGGTGATTGTAAGGAAGCTGGATTGTGCATATTACCTGAGCTGACTACCAAAAGTTAAAACATGCAAATCAAGCTGGACTCTTATCAGATTCATCGAATTTGATACCTTGAATGCGCTGCAAGGAAAACAGTAGTTGGCAACCTTTTACCTAATGTGAGGGTTTTGACAGGTAGCTCTTACCAGCCAGACTACAATATTTGTATGGTTTGATAGATGTGAACTTGCTTTTGTTTAGTTGAAGACAGCTCTTTCGTACCGCCGGTTTTTAGGAATGTTAACACCGGGATTACCGCTATCGTTGTCACCGACATATCTTTTCAGGGGTCTACTGGTATGGAGCACAATATCATATTGTATCCTAATCACACGATATTGACAGTGGAAACGCAATACACTATCTCGGAGATGGAGGCTCTAGTCTTTGTGTTGGTCTGCGACAAGTATTGCCACTTTCTACTCAGTAAAGAGTTTTGCAGTGGATCGCCCGTTTGGAGAAATTCTGTTATTCAGGTCACTACAAAATATAAGGTTTTTATTGAAATGTTGACGTCTTTATCCTATATCCGGTTCTCTTGTCACAGCCTTGCGACGTAGAAGATTACCTTTATGCTTATACACTGGCAGCTGAGGTAAACGAAGTCAAAATTGATGGCATGGAGATAGTTTGTCTACGTTCATAGGAATAGGCTGATTTGTCGTCATCGTCCAGATACCTAGTATTAAATGGAGTATATACTTCTTATGCCCAGGACGTCGGTTGGGACTATTGCTGGTGGTGCCTTCTTCATTGAGACTCCTTATTTTCGCCAAATGTTATGACCACCCACTAGAAAATTATTTCGGTGCATTGAAATTCATTCAAATTATTAGCCGTCCTGAAAAAGAAATGTTAGCCTATGTTGCATCAAGTGCTGTATGTTAGCATGTCAAGACAGTCTTGGTTCGACTAGCTGGAGTCTTGATAAATGTGAAGCTTTGATTTTGTGGGGCCATAGGGGTGGCAAGGAATTTGTCCTTGCTGCAGTCAACTAAGCATCTCGAAAAGGAGTTTCCAAGATGTATTGCATACACACCGCGGACGCATTAATTGATTTCTTTTTGACTGTTTTGTCGATTTGGGGTACTGGGGTAAAAAGTTTTGGGAGTTTGCAGCAGCAAATTAAATTTTTCACAGGTGCTCTACAGCCTATCATCAGTAAGCGTAGTCTGGCCAAACGCTTGATCCAGACAATACTTTGGTATAAGCCTTCATTGCTGCCGGTACGCCAACTGCTACGTGGCTTGTGCTGTTGGATGAAGCCACAACTATGTACAGTTTTGCAGTAGACCTCATTATTCATTGCTCTCTTTACCATGTGAAGGTTGCCAGGTGGACGTAATCCACCAGGAATGTACCGGATAAACAGCATTTCCAGGTAAAAATTGTTGTAGAAAGGCTGCATACATTTATCAGCTAGGATAAAAAAGAGATAGCTGTGGCGAACAGGAGTTAGTGGTGATTTAAATCGCGTAGAGCCTAGACATCCCATTTTAAATGATTGTCGCGCTCACGTGAGAACCTTTGTGGCAACCAGAGGGACACTATGGTCGGCCCTAAGCTACTGGATAAAGCACTATATTAGCCACGTTTTGCCCACCAGGGGGAGCAAATGAAAAAAGAGCAAATCAAGGTCCTTTTGTCTAGATTTTTCCTTCTTAAAACGGAAATGATTACTTTGGGACGTCCCAATATGACCTTTACAATCGACCACCATTTAACATGTGTATTTTACTTTTTACTTTTAATTGTACTTTATGACACCTTCAAATAAAGAGTAAGATATTTAACTATAAACTAACCCCCGTATTACTGCTGCGCAAAATCCTGGACTTGAGAGAGAACAGACTCTCAAGTAGACTTACCAGCTGGGATACGTACCACTGCTGCACAGATAACGCTCTTAAGTCAGCAGATTTGAGAGCGATTCTTAAGGTTGGTCACGAGGTACCTTGAGAAACGATCTTAAACGTATTTTCAAAATGGCGGACGGAATTTTCTATAGCCGTCCACACACCAAGCAATTTTTCGGAATAAATGACTACTATAAAATTTTGCACATAAATTCAGCGTCTGTTTCTAAGTATTTCAATTTGCTTCTAGATTTTAACACTATTCTCTTTGAGAAATCCCGAAAAATAATAGATTTCCGGGCCATTCAGGAAAAAGAAAAATGTCTCGTGCATCACGTAGCCTATCGACCAGTGCTGTCTAGATAGGGATATATGTTGGATATTGATAGGGAATTCTGTTTCCAGGAAAGAGTAATCGATAACTCATTGAGACAACATCTCTGCTAGGATAGCGGCATTTTGCGCAACAGTGGTAGGGCTGCATCTTAGTCTCAACTTAAGTTTTTTGAAAAACTCAGCCGAGTTGAAGCTAAGTCGCCTTTTGTTGCGCAGCAGTGGTACGGGGGTATGTCCTTAACATAACAACACGTCGCGATAAGATTCGGTTTTAACACCTTTGTTTACCAGTCGGGTACTTGTTGTGTGCAAAGAACCGGCTCTTTGATTATCAGTTCTTTTTTCGTTTTGCCTTTCGTGTACTGGTCGGACTTCTTAACGATAGTTAGTCATTTCATTAGTTTTCCTGACAAGTGTTCCTTGGCGATTTGTTTTGTGACCTGTACTTCCCGACCGCAACTTGATTAATATGCTGTTTTCCAGCTAGCAAGCATATTTTTCGTTACATTAATAAACTTTTGTGTTACCTCAGCTACAATTCTGACTCGCATATTTTTTTTCGCTTCTATGTCATTAGCTGGAGGTCACGCCGATAACTATACTGTGGAGCGCCCTCCAGGGCAGCCCCTATGGCACGCATATTAGCAGCCGGCCCCTCTTTGGTTAAGGGCATTTTGAGATAAAGTTACACCACGAGGTAATTTATGCAGAAAAATGTATAATTTAAGTGCCTAATTTGCGCACAATTCGACGCATATACAACAAGTTGTAATAGATTTCTTTGTTGACAAAAGAAAGGGTGGTGTTGAAGTCCAGCTGAGGGTCAGCGACAAGGCTTCTAAATAAACTAACTTAATTATAAATCTTAATCCGCGCGATTCTCCGGACCGCGTTTGCATTTAACAAGTAATTAATAATGCAAGAGTGGGGGCCCTAATCTTTACTCACTCCTTGTTTTAACTTTCTAAACCAGTCGAAGAACAAAAACACGAGGTGTTTACTGGCGTAGCTTTCGCCCACCACTTCCCCAAAACATCTCCGAGCTGGCCCTTATCTATCAAATTAAGGAATGCAAAACATGCTACCACACCGCTACGGTAACGGCCAAGGTCGCCACCCAATCGGCGTGATGACATTCCACAGTGGGCTACTTTCTTGACCCCCCAGCCGACCTTGACACCCCCCACCAAATGAACGCACTTTGTCCGGAAGTACAACGAAAGAGAAGAAGAAAAAAAAAAACAAATAAATTACAAAAACATTAAACAAAAACGACTAGGAAGCGCAACATCCTCGGAGCACAGGGAGACGTTAATTTCCTCGGGAATTTTTGGCTAGGTGGCGCTCTTCACGGTCAACAGCAGCCCAGGCCTGCTCTATGCGAAGCCATTCAGTGACCATAGCGTTACGCTCACATGCAAATTCTGCCTGTTCCCGGTGAAAATCGGCAAAATTCGCTGCAAATGCACGACCGCGTTCATCAGCTATATTCGTACGGAGTCAGAGTTGTTCGACGACGGAAGACTGGTGATGCAAAAACTGTATGACCTGCTCATTAAAGTTGTTTATCTCAAGCTTAAGACAAAGAAAACTATCGGTGAGGGACCTTTTCCGTTGAAGGAAACGGCCCTAAGCAATGTGAAGTTTGGTTGCTTGTTTACAACAAGCCCAACACTCATTAAGTTGTTCCGGGCCCCAGGAAAGCGTGGTTTGACTAGCGCTATCTGAGACGGGAGTCAGGCTAGAAAACACCATATCATCGGTTGGTGACTTATCAACTTGGTTGTAGTGTTCAGAAATAGAATCAACCATGTGCGACGCAATAGGATTTTATGTAGCCTAAGGAATAAAAAAATGTTGGCAAAACAAGGAAGCAATAGACAAAAAAAAGAAAGGCCGAATAGTTTCTAAAGGGGAAGAACAAAAAAATGTTACGATCGCGATAATTTTTAGTAATAGCTTACATGACAGTGAGAAAAAATGTAATAACAAACTCACCATGATGCGGGAGGATGGAAACAAAAAGTATCAACTAACAAGTAGTACGATTAAAAAAAACGAGCGACAAGAAAAGAAAATAAGCAAAACCGCATGGACAGGAAGAACAAGGGAAAGTGTGACGTTAGAGTAAGGGGAAGGACTAGAGCGCCTCCATAGTGGAAGCATTCAATAAATCGATAAGGGGGGTGGGAGGTGTCGTAGAAATTGGCGGAGGATTTAAAAAGGTGCGTGTTTGGGATGGACGAAATTTTTTAATGTTGGATACATGGATGATACTATTGGACGGAGGGCCACGGCGCGTATCGCGAACTTCATAATTCAGCACAGAAAGGACACGTGTAATTTCATAAGGACCGTGAAAGTTAGGGGAAAGTTTGCCTTTATCATGCTTTGAGGGTCCCAAATCGCAGACCAAAATAAGATCGCCTATAGCAAACTGTACAGGATGGCGTTGATTATCATAACGTTTTTTTTTTGTAAAATGTGTGCGGACTGCAAGTATTCAAGAGCCTGTTGACGGCGGACGCCTACCGAAAGGGAGGATGGAGAGAGTACAAGGTTTGGAAAGGTAAGATGGACTGGAGTATGGGCTTCGAATGCATGCATCAGTGAAAACGGCGAGAATCGGAGGGAGGATTAAACAGAAAAGTTATAAGCAGCCGAGGCATTTTGAAGCAATTTTGGTTAAGAACCGATGGGAGCACCTGTTTCAACAGGGACACGTACTGAAGTCAGCAATGTTTGTATCATCCGTTCGGCGAGACCATCGGCTTGCTGATGATATGGAGTACTACAGCGATGAGAAATATCCAAAGACTATACATACTCCTAAAAACGTAAACTCTTTTGGGGAGTGCCACTGTCTGAAACTAACGTAAGAGGCACGCCAAAACGACGAAAAAGATCTTTAAAAAAATGAATTAGTCTTCGCAGTCTGTTGACGAACAGCAGCGGCGACACAATAACGCAATCCATAATCGACGGCGATGATTGCGTACTTAAATTTACCGGATGCCGTCGGCAAAGGGCCAGCAAAGTCAAAGCCCCAAGCTTCCGCTGGGCCGTTTGCCGTGATAGGTTAAAGTAGACCCGAAGGGGCGCTGGTAGGTATTTTTACACGTTGACAGGCTTCACAACTGGCTACGTAACATGTAACATCTCGTTTCCATGATGGCCAGTAATAAAGTTTAGACACTGCGGCCATGGTTTTGGAGGAGGGGGTCACCAGGCAGGTTGGAAAAAGTACAACACATTATTCAACATGAGATAGCCATTGTCCTTCGCCGGATCAGTAGGAATACGTTCACGAAGACATTGGATTTCAGGATCCATAATTTGTGCTTGAATAACATCAGAGACCGAAGTTAATGAATTGATTGTATTGTCAAAATCATCAGGGGCATCTTTATCCAGTTGGGGAAAACGACTGAGGCAATCTACGTTCTTATGCAAACCGCCGCGTTTGTAGCGGATTACATATTGAAACTCTTCAAGACGGGCAATCCACCATCCCAACCTGGCCGATGGATCGGACATACGACGTAGAAAGCACAGGGCATGATGGTCTGTAACTATAGTAAAGGTTGACCCCAAAAAGTAATGTCTGAACTTGTTATTTGCCCACACGACGGCCAGGGCTTCCAGTTCAGTAACTGTATAGCGGGTTTCCGCATGGGCAAGTGAGCGGCTGGCGTAGGAGATAACTCTCATATAAGAGCCCGTTCCTTGATGTAATATGGCTCCCAAACCTTGCAAGGAAGTGTCGGTGTGCAAGGTTAGAGGGAGACTCGGGTCAAACATGGCCTCAATCGGGGCAGTAGACAGCGCTGTCGGGAGGTCATCAAACGCCGCCTGGCAATCGGAGTTCCAAGAAAATTCCCTAAGATCAGATGTCAATGCCATTAAAGGAGATGCACGGGCAGCAAACGATTGAATAAATCGCCGATAATATCCCGCAAGGCCCAAAAAACTATGCAAAGCCCTTCGCGTCGTGGGTATCCTGAACCGTTTAATCTCCGAAGTTTTGTCTGGGTCTGCTGCAACTCATTGGGCACTGACAATGTGGCATAAGTAACGAACCTGGGAATTGTCAAAAAAAAAAACATTAAGAGGGTTTTAGTCGTAAATTGGCTGAAGCTAGAATGTCAAAAACACGCCGTAAGTTCATTAAAAAACAATGGAAGGTTGCGTTGAACACAATAACATCATCTAAATAGACTAAACAGGTGTCCCATTAAAGACCAATTAGAAGGTGGTCTAGACCACGTTGCATTGTGGCAGGGGCTTTGCACATGCCAAATGGCATTTTGGTAAACTCGTAGTGCCCCTGCGGGCAGGAGAACGTTGTCTTTTCTTGGTCTGACTTGTGCATTGCGACCTGCCAGTAGCCCGACATCAAGTCGAGTGTAGCAAAAAATTTGCTTCCCTGTAGGATGTCGAGCGCGTCGTCGATACGCGGTAGCGGGTAAGCGTGGGGTTTAGTTTGAAGATTTAATTGACGATAATCGATACAGAATCGAAAGGTGTCGTCACGTTTTCGAACAATTACGACGGGACTTGAGTAGGGGCTTTTGCTCGGAATGCAAATGCCCCTAGAAATCATATCTTGAAGTTCATCTGAGATGACTTTTTGCATAAGCGGGGACGCCGCCTAGAAGGCTGAAAAGTAGGTTTCGAACCCTGCGTGTCAATTCGGTGCTACGGCACCGTACTCAGAACGAGCTCGTCCGAAGTTCATGCAAAAATGTGTCTATATTCCACCAGGAATTAACACAACTCGGCGTGTTGTATTTCCGTAAGGTTGTCACCAATGTTCAAAGAGGACAAAAGAATGTCCGCATCGCTTGAATTAGGCAAAGGTATTGTGGAACAAGTGACAGGTTCAATAGTGACATTCTCCAAAGACCCGGCTAAAGCAATAATCCGACCAGTGCGTAAATGAATTGGCCCAGCCGTGAAATTCGCGATTTCTAATTGGCAACACTTTTTTCCAGTGGTCAAGAAAACACCATATGCTGGCCGGTAATCCCAATTATCGGGATGCTGTGAGAAGACGCCGCAGTATTCAGCTATCGGGGCAACTTTTAGAATGACACAAGGAACCCGAGATATTGTCCAAGGTGGCAAAACCGTGGGCATAGCCAAGGCAAGGGGAAATACACATCCGATCGTAGATGCCGAGGCAGGAGGTAGAGCCAACGGGGGTTTAGATTGGGGGCTAAAAAGTCCTGAGGGCGTTGATTTGCTTGTTCGAATGAAAACGTAACTTCTGGTGCATCTTGAAAGAACAGTTGTTCTTGTTGTGGTGTAATATTTAGTCCGGAGTACTTCAAGAAATCCAGACCAAAAAGTAATAACGGTTTAGAACGTTGTAAAACCCGCAACGTATAGCGAATAGTACGCCCCAGGATTGTTATAGGTACATCCACAATTCCCAGAGCCGACATGAAACAATTCTCGCTTAACTGCCAGGTCAGGCAATATCGGGAGGTGGAAATGAGCCACAAGATCACTGGTGATAGTTGAGCGATAGGCGCATGTATCGAGGATTGCCTGTGCTAAATTACCTTGCAGGTAAGTCCATACATGTACTAAGGAAGTACCACCAGCACCAGGTAGTCTTGTACCATGTTAATTTTAGGTGGAGGACAGGGTCTCTGTAAGTGTAGTGGAACAGGACAGTTACGACGTACATGACCTGGTTGACCACAACTAAAGCAGCGTTGAGTTTGCAGTCCAGGGGAAAAATATTGGCGACTGGGAAACAATTGACGCTAAGGTGTGAAAAACCGAGTCCTTGGAAAACTTTGAATCGACGTGTAACGATATGGATAAGCTTGTGAAACCGTATGGGGTTGTGTGACGACGGGTTGTACCGATGGTAGCCGTAAAGCAGGATAGCTTTCAGTAAGAGGGACGTAACGTCTTTCGAATTACTCCTCAATCAATAAAAGTTTCTTCTGTAAGTCATCCATTGTAGTAGGTTCATGAGCCGACAGTGTCGTATGTATATGATCTAGTAAACCCTTTTGAACATGTTGAATACGTTCCATTTCAGACATGTGAGGTTTAACTTGCTAGCACAACAATTGGACAGCGATCAGGTATTGCAAAACACGTTCATCTCGACCTTGTAAACGGAATTCGAGTTGACGTTTTCGCGCATTAACCGCACAGACGTCGTGAAAAAATTTCTAGAAGACACTTCATAATTCTGGCCATGATAGAATTTTCAGTCTAGGATCATTTGCACGGAACCAGTCTAGCGCGGTATCTTTCATTTGTGAACGAAATTGTGTTAGCCATTCTGTTTGATGAAAACCCTCCGAGGTCGCCATCGATTCAAACTCAGAAATGAACCGAAAGGCATCAGTTATAACGTCGAATGTAGGGAGACGTCTGGTACGGCGAGTAGGGACAATATTAGCTGTCATCAGGGGTTGGAGACTAGTTGTGTAGGTTGCCGGGATAGGTAGAGGCAAGGTTGACATCAAATCAGCAATAGCTGTGTCGATACGTAAACGAGTAGCCGGATCCAATGGGCCCTGTAAGGAACGAACTAAGGCTGCACAAGGAGCACTAATTGTATTTAAAGCCGATGGGCCTAATTCCATTACGGAATCTGAAATATCCGAATCACTACTGGATTCAGAGTCACGACGTTGTTTAGCACCGTCAAAAGATACCTTTGGTAAAGGATTCACAGGGTCTGACGATGGTGGTGACGGTTTCAGAATAGGTTTTGGCGACACTGACGTTGGGATTGGTAATCGAGGTGGAGTCCTAGGGGTGAGCGCACTTTTGGCGAACGTAGTTGAGGGGGCATTGACCGCACCTCCACCATGTGGAGCGCCCTCCAATGCGGCCCCTTTGGTACGCGTATTAGCAGCCGGCCCCTCTTTGGTTAAGGGCATTTTGAGATAGTTACACCACGAGGTAATTTATGCAGAAAAATGTATAAGTTTATTGCCTGAGGCGCGCACAATTCGACGCATATACAACAAGTTGTTATAGATTTCTTTGTTGACAAAAGAAAGGGTGGTGTCGAAGTCCAGCTGAGGGTCGGCGACGCTGCTTTTAATTAAACTAACTTAATTATAAATCTTAATCCGCGCGATTCACCGGACCGCGTTTGCATTTAACAAGTAATTAATAACGCAAGAGTGGGGGCCCTAATCTCAGCTCACTCCTCATTTTAACTTTCTAAACCAGTCGAAGAACAAAAACACGAGGTGTTCACTGGCGTAGTCTCCGCCCACGACTTCCTTAAAACATTTCCAGCTGGCTCTTATCTATCAAATTAAGGAATGCAAAACTTGCCACCACATCGCTCCGGTGACGGCCAAGGTCGCCACCCAATCGGCGTGATGACATTCCACAGTGGGCTACTCTCTTGACCCCCCAGCCGACCTTGACAATACAGTGGAAAACTGCCTCACAACCATTATGCATGGGTTTATCAGCAATACCACTGCCGCGTTATTATAACAGTCAATACCATTAGCTTGTTCGGTGGTGCCACCACAGCAAACACGAAAGGCAGCACAACAGGTGTAGACAAACTCAATCAGATCAAAGACATTTAGACTGTCACCAGCATAATGCTTAATTTTCGGTCTGGGCTTGGATCCTAATGCACGATAAAGGTCTATCCAAACAAGACTTGTGTACCATTTATTACTTTTTTCACAGTCCGTACCTGATTACGAAGCAATTTTCAGATGTCAATTTTAAATTTTGAGCATTATGCTGTGGCATAACATTAACGTGTCATATACAATGAAGTTTTGTCTGCGTTGAGGTGCTGCAATCAAATTTCTTCCTTTATACTTTCTTCATCGTAATTTTTGTACAGTGCATATTTGCCTTTGTTATTCTCGTGGTCCTTATTGTTTTCGTATGTCATCTTTTCTTTGTTTAACCGCGTGCGAGAACATTTTCGTCACTTTCTGGGAGAATTAATTCCTTCTAATATATGATAGCTGCGAGTCGTTATGGCAATGGGACAACGTGTTGGATATCGTGAAGTGGTTCACCGACGTGTTTAGTGTGTTTGTTCGGCATAAGGTCCATCGCCAGGTACCTTGCATTAACAATAGTAACAAGTTTTGCTTTTAAAATCTTTATGCCAGAGAAGCATTTATGGGACACCATTTACTATGCTGGTGGCATCTGGCACTTTGGGAAAATGAACTTGTGAGGGCTCTAAATGATTGTATTGATGAACTGGATAGACAGGCTTTGCATGACATCGCATGAAAGGAGGGTGACCTTTGACGACAAGAAACAGCTATTCATCGTTAACATAAAGCTATTGACTTGGTGGTATTGTCTCTTTCCCTGATGAAAACCAACGAACTCTTATGGGTTCCTTGTTATGCCAGCATTTCTATGACCATCTTAATATCGGATTTGAAATTAGCTTAATAAGGTTTACTTCAACTCACGCAAAAATCTTCAAACTAAATAGCCATCTGTGATTAATTATGGTCACATACTTACATTATTAGGTCATATGTAGGTTGGCAGGATATTACTTTATATGTGTAGGTAAATACTATTTTCAATTTTCCTAAAACATGAAGCTTGTGTCAGGGTCATCTGGCGGGGACAAGATTGTTATTCGTAAACAATAAATCAAATGAATTACTCATCATATATGTAAAATATAAATTGCATTATTGACCACTTATACTTAAGTACATTATTTTAACAGGATAATGTGTTGTGAAATTTACGTATAATATTGGAATTGTAAGCTTAATTTTTGGTTAGATTAACCTAGATAGTGCTATTTATAAACTGTTTCGAATAGTCATCTCTTATTCAAAAAATCATTAAAAAAAAAGAAAAAAAAAAGTCTAAGACATGACAGACTTAGTAGCATTAATGTCTTCAAAATGGGGATGACCATACCTTCCCACATGGCCTTTGCTGATTATAAGGTAATGATTTCAATTAAATTAAAAAAAAACTATCGCCTTTCATAGTTATTCTCCCTTACAGGTGATTAAAGTCTAAAATCACGGACTATTATCGTCTTTTCATAGGTAAAGTACAAAATTTTCAAAGAATTTCAATAATGGTATTTATGGAAGAGGAGGAATGCCATATTCAACCAAATTTCCATGAAAACAATTTAAAAAATAACAAACATGTTCCTTGTAAAACAAAAACACAAATTTAAATTGTAAGCATCGAGTCCACTTAATATATAAAAAGCACACAGCCCCCCTTAATTAAAAGTAATAAATGTACATTCAGTTTAACACTATAACTAATGTTCTACCAAACTTACCTTTAAGATGATGATAATTTCATTTCGTGTATGTATTCCCATTATTTAAATTAAAAGCGACCCAAATGCTTCCTATCTGGCAAATTGTGTACTTTCGTTTACACATAGTCAAGAACAAGCAATAAATAAGAAGAACTTGCAGCAATGGAAGTCTATTACATCCTATACAACAAGCATAAAACAACGATAAACAGGGAATAATCTATTACAAAATATATTAATCCATTACAACATATTTCAATAAAATATCAAATCAACTTGTATTTGATCATCACAATTTCCAAAGAAATCAAATTTTTTATCACATTGTATGAATTCTATATAATAAATTCTATAAGAACTTTTGAAGGACTATCATTTCATTTCAGCAAAAGCAAGGACTGTTTAGGAACTGCACAAAACTAAATTATCTTCTAACCGAAACTAAAGATAAAAAATAGTCCAAGTGCCTTAAAACGAAAGTTGCATATTAGAATAGGCCTTTTTAATTTTTTTTATTTTTATTTTGGAAACTGAAAGGAACATGTAATGTAAGAGGACCTTGTAGAAATATTATATTATTTGTTTAATTTTTTTTAATGTGTTACATATTTTGGAAATATGTCCGTGAAGTTTACAAATGTAGAGGGTCTGGTAAACTTTACAGAGATGCTTCCATGAAATGTAATATAGAAATATTTTTTTATTAAAAATTGAAATAAATAATGGAAATATTTATGCTAGGGAAAAATTATTTTTTTTAATGAACCATTTATACTTTTTTTAAAAAAAAAATACAAATTATCATTACCTGTGTGAGCAATATGTTGTTCTCTGTATGATGACCAATTGCAAACAATATTTAATTCTGAAAAAAAAGTAGGTGTTCACTTTTAGCAGTTTTTAAGTACGGTACAAAAAATATTAGGCTTACAACAATCACGTTTATGTTACAAGTACGTATAGATATATTCATTGGTGGCAAATCACTTCCGTTTTTTTTTTCAAAATGGTCCGATCATAGCCCCCTTTATAATACAGGCCCCTGCATTATTTTAAAGTCTATGGGAGAAATCGGGAATTTTTCTGTCAATACGTGACAGTTGTTTTCGTTGGCACACTGCAGTCGCCACCTAGCGTCGACATTTTTTACCATTAGCGAAACCCAGTTGTTTTTGTTGGCACACTGCAGTCGCTTCCTAGCGTCGATATTTTGCCATTAGCGAAACCATAATGCAGGGGCTTCTATTATAAAGGGGGCTATGGTCCTATAATTGAAGACCCAAGTTAATTAAAACGTGTTTTTTTTTTTTTTTTTTTTTAATAAACGTTAATGTGATGTAATAAATACGTGTATAATACTAATTAGGCCTAATGAAAACACAATCGAATCTATTCTTTTTGATATCGCCAAGCTGTACATGTAAGTTTTTTAATAAATGCATTAAAACTAATAAAAAAAACTTAACATAAACTAACATCTACGGTTCCAACATTTTAATAAACCGGGGAAATACCCTACATTGCGCGTAGTTATCATAAAATTTGATGCGGGCGCGTCAGTTAAGTCACAGTTATCACCAAGCGAAAAATTAGGGAATTCCCCTAGGGGGAGCGAGATAATACGATCAAAGTGGTTTAAGCTTATAATTAGTATATTTAAAAGAATTTCTTACGTTAACATTTAGCATTACCTTTTTCAGCAACATGACGTTCTGTGTAAAGGTGACCAAGTCTGCAAAAAAGAACAGGACGTCACTTTTATTACGTTTTTCTGCTATACAGTAGGCCATACAAAGTTATCATTAGGCCTACTAAAAATCGTTTTAAGATAAAAGTAGGCCTACATGTAGACATAGACCTACGCATTTATGGCAGATGTAGGCATACCTGGTACACCACTTATGTTTTTAAATTTCTTTTTGTTTAGCAACACAATTATTCAAGAGCCTTATTTAATTAAAAAACATCAATGAAAATCGAATTAGAATTTTTTTAAAAAATTAACGTCAATATGAGGTAATATGTGCACAATCGAATCTATTTTTATTATCGGAGTGATTGCAATTCAACAAACATGTCATCAATATAACGTTTTAATTGAAAAATAATTTTAGAAATTTTTTAAAAAAAATGTTAGGGGAATTCCCCGCGAAATTAACCTTCATGGATACTCTGAATGACACTCAATGGCATCATAATGAAAAATTTATTTTATGACAGAAGGACGTCAATTAAATGGTACCCACAGTATATTTCAAATACATGTAGTATAGATGAAGTTATAACACTTACCCCATAAACTTTTTCGACAGTTAGCCCAAATGATAGATGCACACTTTCTCATCAATCTCGAGAGCCATATTGCACAGTCAGTTTGTGACAATGGGCGCCCAAGAAGTGATGAACATTGTATTTTGAAAATAATAACGTTTAGCCTAAAATGCTAGCCAATGAAACAAATGTGCCAATCTGCAATCAATTTTTCGAATTTTGAATAAACTCCTAAATTACACAACAGCTACTGTACTTACATAATTCGATCGTCTGCATCAATCGCAACATATAGCCTTATTTGGTCATAAATATGACCAACCAGAAAAAAGATGAGTGACCCTTGATCGCTTATTGGCTATCCCGTGGACCCTTCGTTATAATTTAAATTTTTTATTTTACCCATCATTCCTAATGAGTGTTTCCCTCCAGATTCGGTAATTTTACAACATAATCATGGACAAAGGGGACGAATTTTGAGGTAAGCAAATCTTATATAATTATTATTTCATTTTATTTCAAATATACATGCATGTACATGTATTTTATATTTTCCAAAAGTAATTTTTACAACCTTTGGGAGTATCCATAAACCTTGTGGACTACTAAGGGGGAGGGAATTTAAGAAAATCCACGATAGTTTACAACATGGCGAGTAAGGGCATCTAAAGGCTACATAAATATTCCTGTATAAAGAGCATTGACCTGTAATATTGTGTACAGTGACCAGAGCTTTCATCGCCTTTGCAGTTCTTAACTTAATGTTCCATTCCTTACATATGTACATGTATAAGGTGAACAATTATAGTCTGCAATTAATTAGCTGGTGAGTGAAATGCCAAGGTTAAACTCAAAAAGAATTAACATACCAGTCAACTTTCTCTCATATATTTGTAAAATTTTCATAAGGTTTTTGATGACTCTAGACCCGGAAAAAATGGCCCCACTGTCAACCCGTTCACTGAGGCCCTCATCATTGCTAACTAAAGGTAAACATATTTATTTGTCACCTCCTTAAGGGGGAACTGAACTGCATGTTTTGCTATGGGGGAATTTGAAAACATACTTTTAAAAAAACTACTTCTTATAATACAAAAATAATAATTGATAAAAATGCAGTATTTTTGTAGCTACTGCATGATCAAAATTTAATAATTGTCCCATTTATAACGAATTTTAAAAAAAAATTAAAAACTAAAATACATTTCATTTTTTTTGGAATACACAACGTGCGAATACCTGCTGCCACCTAGTGGCGTATTTTAGTTTTTAATTTTTTAAAACTTCCCTATAAATGATAAAAATTATGAAATTTTGATCATGCAGTAGCTACAAAAATACTGCAGTTTTATCAATTTTTATTTTAGTATTATAACAAGTAGTTTTTTTTAAAGTATGTTTTAAAATTTCCCCATAGCAAAACATGCAGTTCAGTTCCTCCTTATAATGAAGACTTTTTAAATAGGTTTTAGAGCAATACACGTTTATTTCCAAAATAAAAATTTAATCTTCTGTGCTTGTGCCATCTTCATTTCAAATTTTTCATTGCCAAAGTTTAACACGACCTGGAATATTAAGAGAATTATAGAAAAATGGTCTTGAAATATTTATGACCAAGACTATTACACTAAAATTTGTAAAGTAATAACATAAAGTGTTTTATTTACTCATAGTCGATTGTTCGTATAAGATGCTTAAAACATGAAATTTTCATTGTTGTTGCTGCATTCTATGGGATGACTAAAAAGTGTCATTTAAAAAAAAAATAAGTGAAATAACACCTGGCTTGTCGTTAATAATGACATACCTAAGAAAACATTGCCTCTCAAAAATCACGAAACGCAAAGAAACGATAGAAAATGATAAACTATTAAAACATTTCTATTATCCGTCAATTTGATTAACTATCACCGTCCCAGATGGTTAATCCAAGTTTGACTAAATTTAAAAAAAAATACTCTTATTTATCTTTATATCTGTTTCAAGTTACTTAAAATTCAATTCAATTCAATTCAACTCAGTACCCTACAGTCAGCAAATAAATGCCATTTGGTAGGGGGGTCAAACCCA
>JAQGCC010001685.1:0-22037 GCA_034698905.1 Xestoiulus laeticollis | reverse complement strand
AGTAAAGTCATTGTAAATTCCTTTTCCATGTTGAAGCTACTATATAGGGAAAGTCGGAATTCGTATCTGATCACATTGATGACATTTTTTTGTTGTTCGGTGTTATGAAATCGAAGGAACTTGAACTGTGAAATCATGAGGAAGAATTGGATAATTCGGTGTATCTAAAAGAGTTTATGAACTCTGTTAATTGAGCAATGCCTTCTTGGACACCTGCTTGCTTGAAAATTCCTGAAGGAACGAAACGTGAGTAACATTTTCGAATCATTTCTCTGGTGAAAGTTAGTCCCATTGCAAACCCCGCGCTTTTACATCATCAAGGATTTTGGTCTTAAAATTGTTTCGTGTGATCGTATCCTCGCTTCATTAATCATCAACTTGATGTTTATGCAAAGGAGAAACGTATTTCGGATGGAATTAATTTATTAGTTGTTTTTATATTAAGTGTTGAAAGTTTTGCAATGAAAACAAAAACATTACAGTATTAAAGCAATTTGAGAGCGCCCTCTATTAGCTGCATTTGAAAGGTGATTATGCCTCTGGCAAAAAAAAATTTTTTTAATTTGTAATTAATATTTGTTTATATAAAATTATGCGTGGTAATAAGGAATGCTGGAAGACTTCCATCATTGGTTTGCAGTGGATTTAGATAAGTTAAAGTACAGTGAAGATGATCTGAGATCTTGTTTATTGTTTTCATATGACAGTTCAATTTTCATTTTATTACCCCACAGAATTTCGGAAAAGTTATCCAAGTATTTACCTACAATCACTGGAAATCTGTGAAATTAAATTAGCTAACCCATTTTAAATCACTATTATCAGTAACAAAGTAAATTAACCACAATGGCCATTGCACAATATCAACTTTATGTGTCAAATGCAAGGAAGCATGTTCCATAAAATACTTAAAATGTAATCTGAAATGCTTTTTTTTTAACTGAAAAAAAAATAATCTGCTTGTTTGTGGTGTTTTCAAACTTGGATATTCTGGTTGTGCAACTTTAATTTACTTTCCCCGAATCATGATTCATGTGGCCTACGTAGAATGCCTATTTTAGCCATTCATGGAACTTTTTGTACAATGCTTTTAATAAATCAAGGAGGCTAAAAAGGAGTTATAATCCGTAAACTGGAATTTCAGTTTATATAGAACAATAAAGTTTTACGTATCTAGCTGATGTTCACGTATAAATGAAAACTGCAGTATTTTTTGGATCCCACCTGTTGTGTCTCACGATGATTTCGGAAGTCGTGAATATATTTATCAATTTTTTTTGCTTCCATTTAACATTTTGGAACAAACCTTATTTTGCAATTTCTTTAAATCGTTTAATTAGCTCTATTCTTTCAAAAGGAGATCTCGGCCAAAGCGAAATTTCTCATCGTGCTAATTTTTCGAATTTGTATAGTTCTTCTGATGCAAGCATACAGAAAAACTAATCGAGAGTTGAACTCAATTTACACGTGTTTTTGTTTCATGCTTTTACCCTAAAATGGTATAAAATGGTAGAATTCATACGTGAAATGAGGCAACCTACTAATACTTATGGAATTTTAATGGGCTAGGCAGAAATTTATGTAACCACTTTTGGACTCGTCCTGACCCTTATGACTCGGAAGAAATGTGAACAACCCGTTTTCTAACATATTGTAGTAAAAAAACAAGTAGTTGAACTGAAATTAATTGATGTGACAGGACAAATACGTGATTCTCAGAAGTTCCTTTTACCGGAGAAATAGAATTTATAACCAATTTTTGAATATTTTTTTTTATTGAATTAAGGAATATTTTTTCTCAATTGTCAGACAAATAACATATTAAAATGTTATGGGTTTTGAAATAATGTTTTCAAAACATTTTTTTTTCAAAATGTCAAGAAGGCGCGCCATCTAGCGACGGTTTTGCGCAACATTTCGTAGAATGTAATTTTTTGTTAGTGCGAGTTTATCGTCTTGTATTTCTGTACCCTAAACATCCTCAACAATTGCAATAATACGTTGGTTCGTGCGAGTAGCATGCGAAATTTCGTCAAATTATTTATATACGATTCAATCGGTGAGTGAATTTTTTGTATTTTACTAGTTTGAAGTGTTTTTTTCAGTCTAGGAATGTCTATGTTTACTTCACGAGTGTGGGTGGCATGCTAGGGTCATCTTCCAAATGATGGCCTCCCCAGAGCTTTTTCGCATGTTGGTGATGAATGCGACCCTTTTTACCACCAAGTTGGGAATCGAAAACACGTGAAACATGGCTAAATTGTCGTTTCATAACGAGGCACATTTGCTGATCTACGATAAAAGTCACTATTTTAACGTGGCACACATGTCCTGCTCTTAATGAGGTGGGGGAGGTGCAGCGGAAGTGACACCAGGGTGCGTGAAAGCCATGGTATTTTAATCTTCACAACATTGATTTTTTGGACAAAAACACAACATTTAATTTTAAAATGTATGATTTGATGATGCAGTTATAATTTATGACAGTGTGTTGTTTATCATCTATGGCTTGTTTCCATCCTTCTGGCTGATTGTAGAATTTAGTACATGTAACTAAAATGGTGATTTGTAGCAATAGTTTCTTATCTAAAATATAATTCTTTCTAAATATAATTCTATATAGACTGTAGGTTATTTGTATTGATTGGATCATAGAATATCAAAACAATAGGATTCATCTATGATCCTATTATCTACAATAGAAACCAATGGGCCAAATAACAATATAGAATTGGTCTATATAGGTTTTTTTTTTACCAGGGGTGAGTTGGATTTGTTCAAGTTTCAGAAATTTGGAAATTCTACTATTTCCTGGAAACATTATCTGGGCAAGTATGGAAAAGTTTATTTAGCACAAACATTGTGAAAAGTTGGATGTGTTGCTTAAAAACGAAGAACTATTTTAAACTAGTTATTCTTGGGATTGTGGATAAATCTAGTAAGATTAATTTTTGTGTTTGTTCAAGATCCATCGTCAACATATGATCAACTCGTTTCTGCTATTTTCTCATTTTGTGGTAATGGGTTTCAAGGAAGATTGCTTTCCTGGTCCACGCATTTTCATTAAAATTTCAATTTAAACTCGCTTAAGTTTTCTTTTTTAAACGTTTGACAGTTTCCTTAACGAAATTTTTCTTTGCGGGCGGTGGGCTTCCTTGCTGTTTTATCAGTTTGCAGTCACACAAACTCCACATTCTTTTATTTTTATCTGTGTTTGTGTTGCTAAAATTGGACCAAACTTTGTTGTATCCAGCTGCTGAGTGCATAGTTTCTACAGTATGTTCTGTGGTACGTGTCTCCCTCTACATTCAGCAGAATAAAGTATCTTTTCGGTAATTTTTTTTTGTCCAGAAAAATTATTTTTGTTGTCACGATGACATGCCATGTATCTATCATCCTCCTGGTTTCTGAAGTATAGCATGGAGAGAATAGGGCATGGAACTTCAAGGAAATTATGTGTAAAGTTCTGCACAAAAAAGCCTTCGGAAACCAGGATTGGATACATTCTGTCATGTAGTAATGTTTTGTTTGGTCATAATTTTAGTAATTACTCATAGAATCATAACAGTTAAAATTTGTCAATAAGTCGAACAAGCTTTCTGAAAATGTTTATAGATTTGATAGTCAAAAATATGATTGGTAAAATTGTAAAATCAGTTTGTGGAGAGAATAAAATGACGTCTTAAAATAAATTGATTTTTATAGAAACACAACTACAATGTAGGCTATTGTACCAGTGATGGGTGCAGCAAGTAACAATGGTTTGATGATTTATTTGTTTGTATTGTCTGGAACTAGCCAGGGGAGAAAACGAATTTGGGAGTTTAGAGTTGTACATTATATTGCATCTATTGTATTTTGCAACCAACTCCCCTTCATTACTAATTGCAATTATTTAAATTTCTGAACGAGTGGGTAGCAATTGATGAACTATGCCCACGCGCTTTTGTGTTGTATTAGGGGTCCTCACCAACGTAAATATTACCGCGTATTTATCCACATTCATCTAAGTTTGTAGATAAACAGGCTAGCAGTCAAATGGGGGTCAACATAAGCATTGACCCAAAATACAAAATCAAACAACCTCGACCAGCCCACTCAAGCTTCCGTCAACTAAACAAAAACCCATCTAAACGTGGATAAGATTAGCAACGTGAAGACCCCTATAAATGCTGATTCCACATTGCCCTTTTTATAGGGCTGTATTTCACAATACATTTGAAAAATGGCTGAAAGATGTCCCTAAGTTTAACAAGGAATGTACATGTAATTCTAAAAAGAAATTTAAATTAGGGAAATTTGTTGTTGTTAAGACATTAAGTTAAAAACAGTCTGCATTATGACAGGCAGACACAAGATCCATTTCCCACCGTGTTTATATTGTTGCATATCTCCTTCGCTGTGTTTAGGATAACTTGATACATTTTAATCCCGAAATTCAGAGCAGCATTACACTACCGGAGCTGCTGCCCAAGTGCATGGTTCCACTTTTGGCTCTTTTGACTTTTTACTCTTTCAAATTTTCTTCAAAATTTATGCTTCCCAGATGGTGAAGGTCGACATGATGGAAGACGTTTAATGCCATTTGCATCAGTGGCCACAAGTCACAAGACCAAGTCGTGACAATTGTTTTATCTGACAAGATGATGTAAAGGTGACCTCTCACCCCCACCCATGGTATTGTCTCTTCACGGCTGGAGCAATAACTTTTGGTGAAATTAGTTTTTGTTGCAGCATCTGCTGGGGGTTGGAACTGAGGAGGGATAAAAAATGCAAAATATTTATGGAAAATGATAAATATAACTCTGCTTCTTTCAAACGGATATTAGGTGGAACGAACAGGGTAAGAAGGGGAAATTGTCAACGTTCCCCAGGGAAACGTGAGATATGTTTCTGGCACTGGTGACGAACTCTTCCCATTCTCGATAATGGGAATTTTTTTCGTTTTTTACTGTCTTACGATGCCCTGTGTTTTAAATGCTGCTTTCATAAATATTAAAAGGGAAGACAGTTCATTTAGGGAAGCTGACAGGCCAGATCTTTGAATTTTTGAGGAGGAGGGGGGGGTAGTGCAGATTTTTGTCTTGCAAGGACAAGGGAAAGATCGAGCCAGTCACATTGGTGGAGTTTAATTATCAGTCGTGTGTTGTTTTGTCTTCGAGTGATCTTCGGTTTGGCAACACCAGGATTAGTTACTGAGTTTTGGAAAGTCGAGGCGTGTTTACAAGTGATAACAAATTTGTAGCTGTCGTTCAGTTTTTTCGGTTTTTATAGTGGTGCTTGAAACCTAGC
The DNA here is from genome assembly GCA_034698905.1 of Xestoiulus laeticollis. Lineage (NCBI taxonomy): Eukaryota > Metazoa > Arthropoda > Diplopoda > Julida > Julidae > Xestoiulus > Xestoiulus laeticollis. The sequence goes on along the minus strand of JAQGCC010001685.1, from coordinate 16,745 downwards.
AAAAACTCCACGTTTTGGATGGAATTAACGAGGACGTAAAATATGCTTGAATTGTAAATCAGTGTAGGCTACGTGCTGTCACACTTACAAATGTTCAACGGATGCCTGTTGTCGTGTTTGGCACTTGGCAAGCGTGCTGCAGGTACGTTGCATTGTTTTCTGGATGTAATCACGTGGATGTGACCAGTGCTGCCACCTCAAATGTTTTTTGTTGTTTACCATGGTGTTTTTTTTTATGTTTTCTCTCATTTTTTTAATGCTTTGAGAGCTGTATGTTGTTGTTGTTAACTTTAACGTGGATTGGTTTTTCCCCGGGCATTTGATGTGCTTGCAACTATTTTTGACAACAGGGTTTATTGAATTGTAATACACTGTACTGGATATTTCACATTGTTTATGGTAAGATGATTCCAAGTGGGATTCCATGGGCGAATCCAGGAACTTTGTTTTGGGGGATGGGCCTACCATTTTGGTTATGTCGTGAAATGAATGGAAAAAATCAATGGATTTCAAAATACTAGTCTATGAACTTTAGGAACATTTATGTTAAATTAAATGTCTTCACGAGGTGAATTAAATCCAAGGATAAATTCCAGGACATGAAGGCACTTGTGGTCAGAGGTTGTTAACTGGGAAATTGGGAATGGTATATGCAAGATTATTTAAAAAATGACATTTGGTCATTCACGTGACATTGATCAGTAGTGACCAGTTCTGGCCACTCACGTGGCATAGGTCAGTAACGAATACAGTTATGACCACTCACGTGTCATAGGTCAGTAGTGACCAGTTCTTGCCAATCACGGGTCATAGGTCAGTAGTGACCAGTTCTTGCCAATCACGGGTCATAGGTCAGCAGCCAGGAGTTTGGTTAATTGACATGCCATAGGTAACTAACGGTGGAAATTTAAAATTGCATGCATTTTATAGAAATGTTTTGAGTTTACTTGGAGGAATACAAATTGCAATGGTTATGTTTAGCTATTTTGGGTCATTTCCAAATAAATGTGGGTCCGGTACCATGTTCCCATTTGGTCCAATTATGGATTTCTGGTTTTATCATAAATCTACACATTAATGTAATTGCTCTACCAGAATCTGAATCCTGAAAAGAGTTGTGAAGCTGTAAGCCACCATTTGCAGTCTGAAAATGTGCATGGGCATTAACTTATTGAAAAAAAACGGAGTTAATTTGATATTCCATGTTCTCAATTTGAGACCAGCTGTTAGGAGAATTTCTAAACTCTGATCCAAATGTTGGTAATTCTCAAGCTGATTACAATATTTTATTTTTTTTTCATTTTAGACGAAAATGGTGGCGGTGCCTATTCGCGTCAGGTGGCTCCTGGCGAAGAATTTATCGATGACAATGGAAACGGTAAATATTTATGTCCTATATTACACTTCTCGCGTTGAATTTGTAAATTAGATTCATGTATCATTTTGGGAGGCTTTACGGATTAGGGAGAAGTTTTTTGTACCTCGAGCAGCTGCTTGCAAAAGTCTCTTCTTATTTTCCTCGGCATCTTTTTTTATTTTTGTATTTTCTGACGTCCAATGGATGGATGAGCTACTAACTGCTCTTATTTACGATCCCATCTTCTGCGCTAATTCGAGCGTAAATTTTAAGATGTTATGCATTTTTTTTAAAGAGTCTTTACCTCGTGTTTTTATACAGGGGAGTGCCGCCAGGGGACCGCCACCGTGGAGTTGAATAAGAAGGAACGATCTACCTTGGGACTGGTTATATCAGGTAAGCCGAAGATAAATTTTTAATGTAATCTTCTACAATGATTGACAATTTGTAAGGTAGTCTATTGGTGTATGGTGGTCACAACTCGGGCTGCTGAAATTTATCACGCGTTGCAAATAACCAGACCACAACACTTGAAAGTTAAGTTTGATATGGCCAAAGTTGTGCAGTGATGAATATTCTCAATTTTATAACTTTGGAAAACTTATGTATTTAGCATCACTCGTATCCACTTACCCTTCGAAGCCCTTATGACCATAATTGGCCCTCCTCAGTGCTGTATAAACAAACCTTTCAAATTTCTCTAAGCTTGGATCAACGTAATCCTGCCGTATTTATCTGTCAAAACATGGGGTTATGTTTTGGAAAGTTGGTAGTGTGGTTTTTATGGGGTTGGCTCGTCTCTTTAAGCAGAATAGCCTACCGATAAATCAATTTGATGATGGGAAACGTGACTATGCGGGGTATCAATTTTTAGCACATCCGCAGCATTATTATTTCTTAAACCTCATATGCTGAATTCAGGAATTGAATCTTTACTAAAATTGAGCAGAATGTAGCAGATTACTATATATATTTGTCAATTTAGGCGTTTAATGCAGGCAGGATAGTTTCAATAAATACGGCAACATTTGCTATTCGCACAAAACAGTTGTTCTACGGTTAAACAATTACGAATAAGTTGTGAAAACAAACTTAGTTTTTCAGGCAAAACCTTTTGTAGTGGTTGTAGCGATCCGTTGCGTAAACCGTTATTCGTTGACTATGAAATGCATTTTTACATTTAAAATTAAATCTTTTTGGTCTTAATAGTGTCAACTAATTCCACTAAAATTTGATTGATGTAAATGTTCCATGTAACTGAGTTGCACACAAAATTTCAGCTCTCTAGGACGTGTGATAGTTAGGGCAAACTGGACCTCAAGAAGGTTGAAACAAGCAAACTCAGAGCATGTCAAGTTTTCAAAATATATAAAGAGGTTTTAAAAAGAACTTTTTTGATATTTTTTTACCTTTGGATATAAAAGTTTGCTAGCTCATGATTGTTGAATGAAGTATGTTATATCTGGTTGCATTATTTTTGCAGTAGTTGAGGAAAAGTTAACCGGCATACTTCCGAGACTGTTGTTCACGTGGTTTAGGCTACTCATTTTTACAATCATAGTCAAATTGTGGAGTTGAGAATTTTTTATAACTTTTTTAAAATTTTAATCCGAGTTTTTATATACATGTAACAGGATGAGCCTAATTATTATGATTTATGATAGTTTGAATCAATCGAATGCTCTTCGAAGACTTCATTATCCACAATTCGTCTTCATGAGGTCTTGGTCTGAAAAAATTGGATAGGAATAGTGGTGGTAGTGTTGTGAACTGCTAATCGTTCTGTGCACTCTCATTCGAAGATTAATGAACTGAGAATGAGAATGTTTTTTTAAAACTGCTTTGTCGGAGCACCATGTTGACCGAGTAATCAGAGCAGCTTGTATGTCATCGGGATCGAACAATTGGTTGTGCTATCTGCATGTGTGGCACCACACCATGTTTTCAGGCTCATCAATATCGCTTGCAAGCAATATGAAGCAATTTGGCACAGTTGCAATATTTTTTGTCAATTTTTCAAACCTTGCCACGGAAGATTCAGAATGCACTTTTTATGGCTTTTCCGTTGTCGTTCGGAGTCCCTGCGCCATTTTCGTGGCCTCAAAAGTTTTGAAAACTTCTCGTCAAATGTTTAAAAATAAATTTTTGAAATTGGTTGCCAATTCTAATACCAGTTCCTTCCCTTTTTTTTCTCTCTCTCTCTCGGGGTTTCTACCTTGGGTTTTCATCCTCGCTTGTTTTCTTTTCCGCTATTTGGTTGGTATTTTTTTTAATCGAAACGAGGCCAAAGCCTTATTCGAGTTCCGAAATGCAAGCCGAACGAATGGGAAATGTTTTGGCTCCTAAACACTTACTGGTGTTTTCCCAATTTACGAACGGATGGGAAGATGCTAGTGCTAATGGAATTCCATCGATTATTGTGCTGTGATTCTTTGATGTGGCTTCGAGACCAATTCTGATTTAAGTCATGCTGAATTTCAGATGCTGGAGTTCACAGAAGAATTTAGGTTTAGATTTTCCCCCAAATTGGAATATCAGACAAACAGATTGTGTTTGTAATTGCCATTTTGTTTGTGTCGTTTTAAGGTGGTATCGATAAAGGGACCAGACCAAAAATCGCCAACCTCAGGCCTGGAGGGCTTGCATATAGGTAAGTTATTTTTTCTGGATTAATGTGGATTACCTAGGAAATACGTTTTCCACCTGCGGGTAGTTTATTGGCTCAATCAGATTGTTGCAATAGCCCAGCCCCTTAAATATATTATATAAAGCTATAGCCAGCTCTCGTTATAAACAACGCCAGGTATGGAATATGCGTTCGCTGTATTGAGAGGTTCGCTCCTAGGCGATTTAATCAGTTTTCTAGCAGTTTTTGTGGACTGAAATGACATGTAAAGTGTAGTTTTTTCCCCCAACACTACTTTTGTCCTCTATTGAACAATAGAATGTTTTAAGATATTAACTTTTAAAACCAATTGTGGTGACCCGTAGACAGTGAATTAGTATTATGGGATAGTGAAGTGACCGATCGAACTGTTCGTTATACTGAGAGACTAATGTGAGTGCGTTATGGGCATTTTAGTCGGGACCAGCCGCTTTGTTTGCTATATCGAGAGAAGGAAGTTTGCTTCATTGTACCGGTGTTTACTGCTACAATGTATATTGCATGGAATTTAATGTGGTGGGCTCTGTCACTGGATTTTTTTAGGTGTCCTTATTATCATATTTATTGAATAAATCATTCGAGAATGGATTTATTCACCCGTACACTAAACCTGTTGATTTGCATGAAGATGCAATGAGTTGTGCTCGTCTTGCATGTGGTCGTGGAGGTCATTTTTATATTGTGTGTAAGCTGCTTCTCTCGAAACTGGTCTGCTTGCTAATAGTTACTATATTGTCCATTCAACTTGGAAGAAGATTGTTCATCTTTATAAATGTTCATATTTACCCAGTTAACAAATAATTTCCTATTACCAGTTTATCGATTACATCGTATGCAATCTTAACTGAAGTTTTTAAAACGACGCTCATGTTTTGCTGATTTACCAGAAAAGAGACCTTTATGGGTTTATAGGGATAAAAATGAGGTCTAAGCATTGCTTCCTGAATTTTTATTTCAGAAGTGACTCCTTGTGTGTTGGTGATGCTATTTTGTCTATAAACGGTATTCGGACGGGGAAATTAAAGCACGAGGAAATCGTAAATTTGTTGAAGAATGCCGACGAGAAAGTTTTATTGGAAGTCGAGTACGACCTACCTTATTCCGGTCGGTATTTCTCGTCGTTACTTTTCATGGTTAATAATCGCATTGCGTTTATTATTGTAAATTGACGTGCCAAATTTCATTGTTTTCTCTCAGCTTTGGAGTCATCTCCAAGTATTTGCTCCAAAGTCATCCAAATAAGATTGGAGAAAGAAAATGGCAGCTTTGGATTTGTGTTACGCGGGGGAGCGAACGTTGGCTGCCCTCTTACGGTGACCTATGTGCGGCCGGGTGGACCGACCGATCGAGAAGGGACGATAAAATCGGGAGACAGGCTTCTAGCGGTGGATAATTACAATCTAAACAATGTCCATCAGAGCGAAGTTGCGACCATTTTAAGGCAAATTGAACTCGAAGCATTGTTTACTGTGGAGTATGACGTCAGTCTTATGGGTATGGTTTCTTCCTATTTCCCAAATTTATCGTCTAATTTTAAAATACAATAAGGGAGTGCACTTTTACTTTAGAAGCTGTTCGGAATGCATCCGGGCCACTTTTAGTGGAGATAGAGCGGGGTTCCAACATTAACCAACAGTTGGGTGTAGCGCTTTCTTCTTCGCCTAAGGACTCTGCGGCAATATTAATCCAGAGCATCAAGCAAGCAAGTCTGGCAGAAAGGTCGGTGGCCGATTTTCTCCTCGTATAATTGCCACCAAATTGCCGTCACATTTTGTTCTGCTCAAATTTAGGTGTGGGGCTTTGCACGTCGGCGATCAAGTCCTTGCCATCGATGATGTTTCCTTAGATGTCACGGCAACGGCTGCAGAAGCGTCTCAGCTACTTCGAAATTCGTGCGGAGATCGGATCCGTTTGGAAATACTGCCATTGAGCCAAATGTTGTTCGGCAAACGTATTCCAGAAGTGAACATCCGAAACGCAACGGCCAGCACGTCGCTGTCTTCCTTTGCAACGCTCGGGTCGAACTACCGCAACCAGCCGCAGTCTTCCAGAAACCAGTCGTGGCGACTTCAGCGAGGCATCGAGCAGTCCCCATCCAGCTGTGAGTGCATTTCTATTCATCAATAACCTATATGCCTTACATTTTCGTCTGTCCACTCACTTTGAGCTCGCGTTTTGCTTCATTTTAGCTTCCCTTCCCTCTTGCATTTCGTCGTGTTCAGCAGCTACTGCTCCTTCAACATCTTCACCGTGTACGCAAGTATGTAGGCCAGAAACGACCAAAGTGACCCTCAACGCCACCGACCACCGAGGATTTGGCCTAGCTTTATGTAACGGCACAAGTACCTCGCCTTCGATGCCTCCGCCAATAGTTGGGAGCCTGGATCCAGGAGGCGTAGCCGAAAGGTTTGCAGATTGCCGTATGAAGTCGCGCTTTTTGTACTAGTCGTATTTTAACTTTGACTTTTCCACACTAGAACTGGAGTCGTGCAAGTTGGAGATCGCATCTTGTCAATAAACGGTGTTCCGACAGACGGCTTTAGCCTGGAGGAGGTTACTCACATGATCTCCGCCTCCAAACCAAGAGTCGTTTTACATATAGAATTTGACATAGCCGGTAATCTTCCTTTTGATATTTATCGGATCGGTCCGGTCGTTGTTGCGGTTAAAGGATTTAACTGTCGTTTCTTTTATGGTTCTGCAGAATCTGTTGTTCCTAGCAGCGGCGTTTTTGAAGTCCGGTTGCCCCGTAAAAGCTATGGGGGTTTAGGAATTACTATAAGCAGTAAGTACTCGCGGCTTTCTTAAGAAAGTCTTACTCGTGCTTAATGTTACTAGTACACGTACTAATAAAGATAATTTAAGAAAATAAAATTTACTACAAAATTCAATGTCTCCTTTACTTTAAAGTTTATTTCCAGCAACAATCTTTATTAGTATGCATGTGAGTATGTCCGCCACAAGATTTGCCGTTCAATGAGGTTTGAATCCATGCTTTGTTCAATTTAGTGACGAAAGACAATCAACGGGGAGAGTCACCCGTGATTTCCGAAGTACGACCCGGTAGCGTGACGCACCGGACTGGCACCATCCAAGTCGGAGACAAACTTTTGGCCATCGGAGCCATGAAAATCGACGATAGGAATCTTGACGAGGTGCATAGGCTACTCATGGACAGTCGGGAAGAGGTGCTACGACTACGGATCCAAAAAGCAGGTCCAGATGACGATAAAATCGACGATTTTGAATTAACATCGAAGGAATGGACGATTTCCGCAGTGGAATTATCGCGCAGGGGAAGCGGAGCTCTGGGGATTACAGTCTCGGGGTCGGACGAGCCGTGCCGGCCTATCCTCATCTCGGCACTGACCGAAGGCGGCCTAGCCCAGAGAAATGGGAACTTGCACGTGGGGGATAGACTTCTGGCAATCAATGGCAGCTCGACCAAGGGTAGAACGCTCGGACAAGTAATAAAGCAGCTTCAGAACTCGACCGATTCGGTGACCTTAAAGGTGGCACGCAAGAACCAAGTGACGAGTATATCGGGTAAGGAAGTTTCGAAGTGTTTTTTTTAAAGAATTTTTTAAAACTTGCGAGATGTGGACCATTGGTCTAATTAGTTTTTTATCTTTGTTAAGGGGATTCCGAAGGACGGGATGAAACCTCTTCCAAGTGCGGGGGAACTCCTCTGCCAAGTATTGACAGTGCTGTCGAATCGTGGGATAGTGAAGAAGCTGGAAGCCATCTCGGGCTTTTGCCACCGTTCGGGGTTAGAAGACGGAGCGGGCCTTCTCAAGGTACGCCCACAATCTCAATAGAAGGCGACAGGGAGGATGCTAATCGCGACATAGAGGAGGAAGAGGATAATGCGCGACAAGATACCGGAGAGGTGCAAGCGGAAAACTGGCCCAACAGTCCGTGCCACAGTTCAAACGGGTAAGGTTTCTTTGGTCTCGTATAATGGACAAGGTCCGCGTTACGTGCTGCGCCCCCTTGTGGCAGATAGTTGCGATTTTCCTAGGGGATAGAAACACGATTTTAACACAAAACCTTTCCTCTAGAAGTTTTGAATTTTTTTTGCCTATAGATGGCGCTTCCCAACACGAATGCGCTGTTTTGTAATGCAAACCTTGTCCATTCGACGATGATCGCATTCGTATTTTTTTAAAACTGGCGACAATTTTTTTGCCGTTTCAGGTCACATCCAGGCGAAGACGACGAACTTGACCAAAATTGGATTAAAATCCTCAGTGAGTTTGGAGCCAAGGAAATGACGGTGGTTAATCTTCCGACTACATCCGAATGCGGCGTTCCCAACTTACGCAGGCGCATGTCAGACGAGAATTTGGCCGCCAGGCGACAGGTTGGCAACGGTCTTCCCGACGGTCAGGAATTACCACCTGCTCTGCACAGCAACACGCTTCCGCACAACTGTACGCGCACAGGGAGGGCCAAGATGGGCAACTCGGGGTCTAACTCGACTGCTGCTGCTTCGCCCTCTAACGACGACGAAAATGCGGTTGCTTACCCCATCGAGGTGCATCGTGTTACTTTGTTCAAAGACACTGTTTACGAAGATTTCGGGTTCAGCGTTTCTGATGGGTTGTACGAGAGAGGCGTATACGTGAATCGGATACGACCTGGAGGACCGGCTGACATGGGGGGAATTTTAAGACCCTTCGACCGCATTCTGCAGGTTTGTCATTATATCTGCTTCTATGATTTTATTTTGCACAATAGAGTAGATCCTTCATGTGGTAACCAATGCAAACCTCCCACAGGGTTAGAAAAACGAGTTTGCGCATGCCCAGTTTGGTAATAAGGATCTACTCTATTGCGTTTTTCATCATTTTACAATTTTTTTTCTTCTAAAATATCAGGTAAACGAAACAAAAACGCACGATTTTGACTGCTGTCTGACAGTGCCTCTGATCGCAGCTGCCGGTGACCGCATTCACTTGGTAGTTGTTAGGAATCCATACACGGGCTTGCGACCAAACCGTGGTGGACCCAATGTATCCATTCCGCCAGCACTCACGGTTGCACTACCATGGATGGAAGAAGAGGAACGAGAGGCGCCACCTTGCGGCCCTAACACTATTGTCAAATCGCTTTGACATCACAAACGTCTTCCACTCTTGCCTATTTTTTTATAAAAGGGTCCGCTCATAAACACAACTAAAATCACGTTTTTTTATTTAAACTTAACTGTTTTAATTAGCAACTCTTTACAACGTGCCAAGAATTCTACGGTTAATGTTTTTCTCTTGTTTTTTTCTTCTAACTTTTAAGAAAACAGGTTTGTGTGCAATGTTTTTTTTTGCAGTTTATAATATTTGTACGTGTTTTTCACAGTTTTATGACCCTTGACAGAGATGGTGCAAACACCTTTTTATTTGCCCAGAATCTCATACATCATGTGTAAAGTATTTTCCACAATTATAGTAGCTTTGATTTTTACATAAATATTTAATAAGAAGACATGGTTCCAATTCGTAGTCTCTTGATTTTAAGCAATTTGCATCTGTTGATTGGGGCGAAGCATTTATTATGAACAATCCGTATCGGAAACTGCAGTTTAGTGGGGAAACGAGGTATTTTGTCTTAGACGAAATAAAATTCAGAGAAATTTACAGAAGTTCAGAGTGGACACTGGGAACGGAGTTTTCAGAGTGAAATGATAAACAATATCTTTCAATTTTTCAAAATTGATTACCTAATATGCCTAATTTATTTAAATCTCCCCAATTATTCTTAAAATTCTTTAATGCGCATGATTCGTTTTGTTGCAGGCAAGAAGATTTGAAAATTTCAGGCGATTTTCATATCTTAGGTACATTTGAGATCAATTTAGTAGGCTACTGTTAGCAAAAAAATGCAAGAGAGCTAGTCAGGTAAAATAGCAAAATTGAATAAGTATTCATATAATTTTATTTAATTTTAAAACTTCCTATGCGTCTAATATACAGGTAGTAAGTACATAAATTATATGGTGATAATAATGTAATGTGATGATTGCATGTGTACCTTGCACTTTAAAGTCAACGTGTGACAATAATCAGTAAGGGCAAACTTATGCAAGGTCAAAAACAGGATGGCTTTATTAAATGAATGGCTGGTTTTTCTTTGCATCGTTAGATTTAATCGTATAAATCTATATAAGATGAAGTACTGAAATTAGATCGTCAAAAGTTGTACTGCCTTTTGAATTTAATGCTTGAGTATAGCCATTCCCATTTCTTATCTTAACAAATCTCTGAATTTTTTAGAAAATATAAAAGTTGATCAACGAGTAAACCTTTGAACCTAATTTTGAAACAGCAATTTTTGAATTTTGTATGTTTAATGCCCTCATTGAACATACAACTTGTTTGTTCAAACATATCGAAACCCTATCCAGTTGTTCATATAACATTTGACGTCATTAAAATGTTATCAAGGTAAGTATATTTTTTTTTGTAGATACTCAAACTTTCTAAAGTCAACATATTCTCACTCCACTAGAAATTGGCAAATATTTCATATATCAGTTGTCAACAAAGGTCCTGAACTGAACTATATACCCATCATTCAAAAAGTCGCTCGTCAAGTCAAAGTTTTTACTAACTTTCCTTTTTTTCTCATTTTTAGTTTAAGTAAATTGCAAAGCATATAGAAGATCACCTTTTCATTCCCTGGAGGAGGACATCAAACCAGTAGATTTTTAAATACTAGTTGAAAGGTCATCTGTATCCCAGTATATAGGTATCAAGGAAGGTATAAAATAAACAATTTTATCTAAATTACCAATTTAATGACGGGATCCCTTAAATACTCTGAAGGTTGGTTATTTTTAGACTTTCTCAATTAATTCTTGATTGGTTTGTGTAATTACCCTTAAAAGCTACATTACGTTTAAAAATCATAAACTTGAGTAGGCTACCGGTACTAAAAAAACATTGAAAATGTATCATTGCCTAATTTTTAATGTTGTAGTTTTCTACAAGAATAACTAGCTTTTTGATATTTTTTATGTAAAATTGCTTATTTAATTGAATTCCTTAAAACAAGTACATGTAGATGCAAATTTCTGCATTGGACGTTTCCTCACACTTTACTTATCATAAACAAGCATACCATGACCTAATAAAAGATTGTGCGAAAATGCCCGGTCACTCTTTGAATTTAACGGTAGCTCTACTATTACTAATGACACTACTATGTTACACATTTTTGTGACATCCTGTATATACTAGAACAATTTTTGCATAGGACGCTTTGCCTGATAGGAGGACTTGTCATACGTGTGTATATGGAGTGACTGCATGTTTTTGCAAGATTTCAATGGAACAAATTGTTAGCACAACCAAAGCCGATTCCACAATGGAGCAATTTTCGTCTTATTTTATCATAATTTAATGTTGCGGTTTTTGCGACATCCTGTATAGACTAAAAAGTTCATACTGCCGCCTCCCGATAGATGGCGGCACTGTCGCGAAGATGACGTCCCATTTAAAAAATGGAACAAACTTGTTTCTACCGTATTCAGAAGCATGTCGTTGTCGTGAGAGGATAGAATTATTTGCAATGGCAACATTTATTTATTTACAGCTTGGAAATCATCTTTTATGACCAAGTAGCATCGGTGTTTGTTTCGCGTGTCGTTCGATGTGAAAGATAAACGCTTTCATCCAACTTTTCATTAGGCGTATAACCAAAGCGTTCGATATCGGTTTTCCATTCGCATGCCAGCAGCAGAACATTCGACAAGTTCCATTTTAACAGGTAAACCTAAAATACGATCAATTTTTACTATTTAGGTTAATATATATTTCTCGAGATGCGTATTATTTAAAAGATTAGTGAAAGTTAAATCTCGAGCATTCCGAAATTGCTTCTTGGCCGAAGCGAATTTTGTCCCTGTTTTAACTTTGCCCTACTTTTATCGACTTTTTTAGTCTTTTCCTCGGGGCTACCACATGCAACAAGTTTGTATTGTTGTGCTTTTAAAATCTCATTTTTTTGGGTTTTGAAATCGAAATAATTGAATTATGAAATCGGTTGATTGTTGTGTGCAGGTTTTTAGCTCATCTTCACGCTCGTTTTACCCTCTCTAGCTGACAAGAGCAGTTGATGCGAGAAATTGATTCATCATTGCGGAACTGCAACTGTTTGCCTAGAAATCCTTGAAATGCGAACTTTTATAAAAAAAAAAGACAATATAGTATTGCAGAAAAAGCAAAGAATAATCGTGTTTTTTAGACTGTGAGGTGACCATCGTGACTCTCATTGCTTTCAAGTTTAATTCGATCAACAGGTGTGGTATCGTCCAATTTGATAGATTCCATGTTTCAGGTGGTTGTATCGATTTTAGTAAATTGAGCTAGCTTTATATAACATCAACAACCCTATATTTAATTTCAATTGCATCATTTGGCTTTTATGCCCTTCGACTATTGGTTTGTGATTTTACAATTGCAGGTGTACGTGCCAGCTATAGTTGGCAGGTATTAAGAGTCAGAAAATTAGGTCTGTGACTAAACTAAAATTACAAGTATAAGTCTACTGAACTACAAAGTTGGCAGAGTCAATAGACCTATAGACAGTGTATAAAAACAATCCTTGGAACAAACCATTGGATAAAATATACACTGTACCAGTACAATAGTTATAATTGCCGTGATCCCAGTCTACGTAAAATGATCAGGGTGTATCATATGTCACGTTAATGTTAATTCGTTGACCTGCATAATATCTTTCTACATGTACCTACATGTATATGCCACCGCTATTTCAGTTGTTCTACTTGCGGTGACAAAGCAATCTTTTTCTGTCATGACAGCTGTCGTCTTAAAAGTGCCTTAAGACAAGTATAAATGTCTTTACTCTTAATTTTGTTGGCAAGACCCTCCACTGTACAGGTGTGATAAGGGAATTGGCATCCTCTCCTGAAGACGTGAAACAAGCCTAATTTGCATAATTATCATCCTATTAATTAACGCTATCGCGATACGGTGAGGTATATATATATATATACATACATACATACATACATGTACATTAAATTTACCAATTCGTGCACTCGAACATGTACATGTACTTTTCTCTGGCATTTGCATAACAAATAATTTAATATACATTCGACGCCGATTAAGACGCCTGGATTCCTGCTCCCAATATTGCGCGTTCTTATGTGCCTATAGAACAGCTAGCTAGGAAACGATTTTTGACTAATAAATCGTGATATAGAACGTCAGACACGTGGGTTGGGGGAGTGCTGAAAAACTACATTGTATTACTAGTACATGTACTAGTATATCTCTCTTGCCAAATCACTGAGTGTTTACACTTTGCCAGATGCACAGTACATGTGTACATTGTATACTGTAGGTCTTGGATGGAGCTTTCTGCCATGCTCATAACACTGATATCTGTATAAAAGTAAACCTACTTTTAAATCTTTCTGCAACGTTGGGATTTACATTTTCGCCCCCCAATTGGGCTTGCTGTTTTTATTCGGAAGCGCCCACATCTGTAAGTAGCAATCACGCCTATTTCACACATATCCTCAGTACATTTAGGCCTAGTTTGTTTTATTTTTGCAAAAGTGTACATTTATATAAGCGACTTTGTGAATAATTATGTTGGGTAGTACATTGTATTAAACCTTAAATTTTCCATGTTTGCCAAAACTTAAAATTTTAAAGTTTTATTACATATGCATGTATGCCTACATTAAGTTGTGCTCAGATAACTAGCCTATTAATAGCCAACTTCATTGTAGTATATGTATAGTGACGGAGGCTGAGAGAAGCCTCCGTACATTGTACATGCATGCATACTGTTCTGCTACACATTATTTTACTCAACCGAGATCAGGGTTCCCATATGGGAACCCTGATCTCGGTTTTACATGTACAACCTGGAAAATTCAACACAAATATTGGATTTGTTTTCATAGCCAGTTGTTAGATACCATGTATATCAAAAGTCACGATATGGCACACTCGGCCAGAATTGCTGGAAAATGGGGAAATTTTCATTTTTACTCATTTTAGAATCATTTTACAATAAAAATTAATAAAATTTGGCATATGTTTTTGCACGTTTCGTGGTATAGTTGACAAAGTAGATTTTCCAGAGTCATATAAATATTAGACAGACAGTAAACAAATTTTTAAAATGTTCAATTTCTTTAGAAATGTTTATAGGGATGGCTCGCCTGATCGATGGTCGGTGCGTAGGAATATAATGTATAGTAAAACTTAAAAACCACAATGCTTCTACATGCATGTACACACTGTATATTGAATTACTGCAGTGTGGTCAAGTTCGTTTTCTTCATAAAAAAAATCCTTTCATTTGAAAGACGTCTGGTAGCTATTTTAAACTCCTTCTTTGAAGTTTTTTATCTATCATGTACAACAAAACCATGCAGATTTTTATATCGATTCACATGCTGAAGAAGAAAGGCAAGTGACCTTTTTTGCATATTATAATAAGCGCCTGCAGAGGCCGTCCGTTTTGTACCTATGATTTCAGTTTTGTTTTTAATACATCAAGACGGTAAAGTCTAAAGTGACATGCTCATAATTGTGATACGTGCGTTACCATATACATCAATAGTCGGTTTATTCATCAATGTACCCATAAATTTCACGAGGAAATAAACTCCAGATAAACTGCTAATGTATAAACTTGGTTGGAGCTTAAGGCTCGTCAAGGTTGTTAGGGTTTTTATATACCTACCGAATAAAGGACGATTATGGAACTTTTGAGGATTTACAATTTTGCTATCAGTATATATATACAGTACAATTAATGCATCACTTGGCAACTTTATTATTGTTATCATTTGTTATTATAGGCTACATGTGCAGTACATTGTAGCTTGTCAGTTTTCTTCTGGTACGAGTTCTATCGAAATAAAAATTGGACGAATTTGGCGAGGTCACTGATTTTATCCATTTGGCGCGCATGCAAGAGGATTTTTCCATTTTTCCACCGTCTAGATTTCTATAGAAATCGTGACAGAAGCTAATGAATAATAAGTGGTTATTTACTACAAAATCACGTGATTGTCAAAGCAATCAAATAAATTAAACTTTGTCTTTTCGTCGTAAGGAATTGCTCCTTAAATGCTTTCAAGGTAGTACTGTGTTTAATTGTAGATGACATTGTCTTATTACTTAATAACATCTCTGTTGCAAACACATCCTGTTGTAATGTAATCAAAAAATCCATCAGGCTGCTTACATGAACTATAGTGAAAAACTTTCTATTCCTGACCTTGTTTCATTTGCCAACAAGCAATGAATCACACCAATAAGACAGTTTTGTGTCTCACGGGAGGAACTGCACTGCACCAAATGGGACAAGTCAATTGACTGGCTTGACGCAGTGTAGCAAGATGTCCTAGACACCACACAGACAGTATAAGTTAGAGGCCATTAGAACTCCACTTGCACCAAATGCATATGTAGATATGCATGTACATGTAATTGTTGACGTCTGCAATTCAGGTTGATGCCATTGCTTAGATAGGTACGTTTGACTGGTTAATTGTCGATGGCTTTAATTGAAGTTTAGTGCCTAATCATGCCCAAGGATAGAATTTGAAGATGACTACAATCCTTTGACAATAACCATGGCACTGTGACGTCACATAAGGGTGGTGTTGGGAAGGTGGGAAGGACGGTTGCAACTTTATTTTAAATTTCCCCACCTCACAACGGGTAGTAACCAACAGTGCCAAGGGCGTCTCTGTATTTGGTATGCTGACAATAACTCGCATATTCCTTTTAGTATCACAATTTTTATGCAATAGACATAAAAATGCTATAAATCCATTTCCAACTTACACTGAAGGGTCGTAAGAAAATGTTAGGGTAATTATGGCTCAAACGCCCTCAAACCCTTGTCCCAATTGGGCCACTGTGTCGAGTTTTTTATTTAACGGGCTGCGATATATAATCAATCAATTATACAGAATTATTTTTATATCCAATAATTTCCTAGGGAATAGATTTTTGAAAAGAAACTATGCAACTTATGTTGGACTCGTACATGTACATTTAATGTGTGTTATGTTTTCTGAAAGCTACATTTTAGTATTACTAGGCTATATAGAAATGTGCATTTCCATGCACAATTAACTTGTCTTCCCCAATTTAAAAATGTCTAGTGCTAACATAGATAAAAATTATGAGATTTATGAGAATACATGTATATGTGATACCCCAATATCAAAAAGATTTTATTATGCGGAAATTTATGGCATGGTTCCCTAATTGATAATATTTTTATATCCCAACAACATATACAAAATAAGTTTCATAATTTTCAATTTGGATAACATTGTGATTTTCTATAATCCCATAAGCAATTGTGTCACTAGACTCCCTAGTGGCGACTATTGGAGAGGGGGTGATGTAAATCTATGGCATGGAACCCTAACTGATAATATTTTTATAACCCAAGAACATATACTCAATAAGATTTATAATTTTCAATTTGGATAACATTGTGATTTTCTATAATATCATTAGCAATTGTGTCAATATACTCACTAGTGAGGACTATTGGTACTATGAAGTTATCGGGCCTCAAAATGGATTGTAAAGAATTTCTTCAAGGTACAAATTTTGGGGGCGAAGCAAAAGCCATCACGCCGGCCTGCGGCGCTGCCTAACCCGCCCCTAACCCAAACTAACCTATCCTAACCTATACGGTACGAAACATTTG